>JACDJE010000584.1:740965-765308 GCA_016647715.1 Pavo muticus
AAAAAAAAAAAAAAAAAAAAACTGCAACAGAGAGAGGAAAAAAATATTTGCTTAATGTTGAAAAACTGAAGGAGATTGAAGAATGATGTGGATTCAGACAGCAGCCTGCTACAGACATCTGTCTTCTTTTATGTTTGTAGACCAATGTCTAGAATGCTAAGGTAGAAGAAAAACATAGAAACTTCAAATGTATTTTAAATATTGGGAAATTTATAGAAGATCAGATGCAGAATGAGACCTTGTAAATTAATCAGCAAATCGCTCCTAAAAATAGGTTTCATAGAATGAATCATAGAATCATAGAATGGTTCAGGTTGGAAGGGATCTTTAAGATCATCTAGTTCCAACCCTCGCGCTATAGGCAGGGATACTCACCACTAGACCTGGTTGCTCAATGCCCCATCCAGCCTGATGAATTTACCTGATGTTTACCTGATGAGTTTACCTGAAGAATTATATTTTCCATCACTTTAAGTGAGTTAAACTGTTATGCACTTATTTTCTCCCTTTTCTGTTCAAAGATCTAATTATACCTATGACAGTTTCCAACTCATGAACAACTGTATAAACTGAACTCCACCATACTTTTCTCTCAGCCCTAATTATCAAAGGAATAGAGAAAATATGATGAAAAGGGCCTCAAAAGTTGAGATAAGGACAAGGTGATCACTCACCAATTACTGCTATGGACAAAAGACTTAGCCTAAGGGAGATTAATATAATTTATTTCCTATTACTAACAGACTAGAGCACTGAGAAACTAAAAGCAAACTACGAACACTAGCTGCTGTCAGTCCATAATGCTTCATCCCTGTCGCTCTTTCTTCCTTACTCACTTTTCTTGCTTCAGCATGGGGTACCTCTCACAGAATGATGTTCTTACCAAACAGATCCCATATAGGCTTCTCACAGACTACAGTTCCTCGAGAATTGCTCTAATATGCATCCATTTTATGAAATGCAGTCCATCAGTAATGAACTACTCCATCAAGGGTCCTCATGAGCAGCAGCTTCTCCAGACCTGTTCCACTGTGGTCCTCTCCATGGGTTGCAGAGGACTTCTGCACTGGTGCCTGGAGAATCTCCTGTCCACCTTCTTCATTTCAGTGTCTGGGGGCTGTTCTCTACATATTTTCTCACTCTTGTCTCCCAGCTGCTGCTGGGAGAGTTTTTCCCCATTCTTAAATCTGCTCTCACAGAGGCACAACCAGTGTAACACAGTGGCTCAGCTCTGTCCACTGGAGGGTCATTTTTGGAACTGGATAGTGCTAGATTTTATGTACCATGGGCTCTTCTCACAGAGGCCATCTCTGCAGCCCTCCTCCAGCTACCAAAATCTTGCGATATAAACACAATATGGTATATTGAATTCACTTAAATACAGATTGTTTTTATATCATAAATTGCATAACTGCCATTTAATTTTACAATACATTGTGTATAAGTTTTATACTAATATGTTGAGATATTTTCTGTAAAAAAGAATACACATAGGATAGAGAACAGTCATCTTTAAATGTTGTTCAAAAGTCTTGCTGCCATTCAGTTGTCAGTGGTTCAAGGCAATACATTCTTTGCCCTAGGAGAGATAATATTTTGGATCATACTAATTTTAACTTGCATTAGAAATATAATTCTGCATTTCTTATTCGTTTAATATTTGTTGAATGCTACTTACACGGTTTAAGCACAACAGTCTTTAGAGAATTGCAGACTGTCACTAAGATCTCTTTATCTGAGTTCTACAAACCAGACATCCAGCGCATTCACAAGAAATCTACTAGATACATAATGATGGGTATTTCTTCCATCAGAGAAAGAGGGAAGTGGAAATTAGTTGAAGAGCAATGTGTAGTATAAAATGAGAAAAGAACTATAAATTCTGTAGGCAAAATGTAGAATGTTGCCTATTAAAAATAATACATGAGAATAAAACCTCATGATTTTAATTTAAGACAGAAGGGGTTGTTAAGCACTGGAATAGGCTCTCCAGGGAGGTGGTTGAGTCACCATCACCAAATGTGTTTAAAAACCATTTGGATGTGGTGCTCAGGGACATGATTTAGTGGAGGGCTGTTAGAGTTAGGGTAATTTGGTTAGGTTGTGGTTGGACTTTATGATCTTTAAGGTCTTTTCCAACCTGAGCAATTCTATGATTCTATGATTGGCATGTTCAGTCGTGCCTATGAAAAATATTCATGATGATTAAGAAATTGCACTGTATTTCTATATGCCAGGCTGGGTTCATTTTACTTTCTGTTAATTTGTTCCTGAATGTAATCTCCAAGAAAACACAAATAGTTTAAATACATCTTAAACAAGCTTAACACTTTCTGAGAGTTCCTGCAAGATTTTTATGTAAGCTTTTTGACTTTCTGTAACAAAACTTTGGTTTCATAATGGGACTCTCCACTGATCTTCTCAGTAATAATTGCTTAATATGTTTCAGAGAAATTATTACAGTGTGATTGTTCTACATTTTCCCAGATTTTATTCTATATTTTCTAGTAACTTTTATTATAAATAGAAAATTAAATTTGAGTGTGTTTCAGTCAAAACAACTGAGCTTGTAAAACTGTCTGTTAAATTGACTCCATTACATTTCTAGACTTCTTAGGAAGCACTATTTGGTACTGAAATTTATAGTCTCGTTTAACAATTGTTTTGGTTGTTAGATACAAACAAGATGGCTCATTAACCAGAATTAATGTTTACTAAATAGCTGTCCTTTTAACCGACTAGGGTTGCTTGAAGTTACTATATAGAATAATTCCTCTACTCATTGTCTTTTTATAGATGAATATACTTCATAAATAATTCATCCGAACTGTTCTCAGTTTCAGATGAATCCTTAGTCACCCTGAATAATGGGAACTATGCACCTGGCTTTAAAGAGGTCGTTGAGTGAATCTCCATG
Source organism: Pavo muticus (assembly GCA_016647715.1). Taxonomy (NCBI): domain Eukaryota; kingdom Metazoa; phylum Chordata; class Aves; order Galliformes; family Phasianidae; genus Pavo; species Pavo muticus. Next base: position 743,883 of record JACDJE010000584.1, read on the forward strand.
TCATTCTGTGGTTTGGTGTTATGGGCAAAAGAGCACTCATTTGTTTCCTGGGAGAACATGTCTTCAGTTTCCTGTAGAACCTGCTCAGATGCCTTGATCCTTCCTGCACCATATTCAGATACTGAATGTTTAAAAGAACTTTCTGTCCTTGCTCTTGCAGGAGGTGTGTTTTTCCTTCTTTGTCATGACTGTACACGGTTGGATATGGAGAAGGCTGATGATGTTTTCAGGCTATCAGTAAATGTTTTGTAGGGAAAAGAAGCAAATGCCCACAAAAAAAACAGTACTGTATAAAAAGGCAAATATTTCTAAATATTTTTAAAATGTTCTAAAACATGTTCTAAAATGTTCTAAAGTTTCACTGACATTACTAGGAAACACACAATCCATGTATTGTTCAAAGCCTGTTAGATTTAGTGGAAGATCTTTTGTCTAATGATGAACAAAATTTATTTTCTTTTCTCCTCTTGATTCTTGGTTTTATTCTGGAAAGTACTCAATCCAGATTACTAAAGTATTCATACAGGAATTATATTTAAATAGATCTCTACATAGGCAACATATATTCTCTAGTATCTTGAGCTTAATTTAAATTTCCAATACTGAATTTTAATTAATTCTAATTATTCATTCTTCCAGTGACTTTCCGGAATGATACATGTTAAGCTTACAGTGGCATTAGTCTGTACTAAATTACTTTTTGAAAGTGATTATAGTTCTTTCCTAGTGTAGTTCATAGTACTGAAATAAGGAGTCCTTTAGTTTCATTTCTTTATATTTTCTAGTTGATTGAACACATAAAGACAGCTTTTAAGACCAGTAGTCTTTCATGCTTGATATGAATCCATTACCCTTTTCCTCTTAGAGGAGAAAGAGGAACACAATGGTTTTGCTTTAAGGCATAACAACAACTTGAAAATGTTATGATATTTTCTGGTAATGAAAGTGTTGCAATCCATTTTACAGGAGTATGAGCAGTATTGCTGCAATGAAATATCATGAGCTGAAAACAGAAGCTTCTTAAGAAGTTTGTTTGGTATTGGAGTTTGCTACTCACTTCACTGTAGAAATAAATATCATGCTAACGAGGCACTATTGTATCTAGTTAGCTTTACAGGAATACTGCATTGTGTGAGATTGTAACTTTGTAAGATAGTATTGTCATGACAGGCCATAAGCTTTACACTGAGTTTTCAAGTCATCAGGCCTGCGTCTTGCCACTCATTCTCTGTCTGAACCTTGCTTTACCTGTTTTCAGTTTTGTTTTTCTTCACTAACTGGAAAAGTTGTTTTCCTAAATGACTAGGTGTCTACAGTCAATTATTTTTATTTTTTGTTTGCCTTTGCGTGGTACAATCACAATTTTACATGGAAAGCATCAATCCACACTTACTATATGTTTTGATGTAATGTAGTGTAGAAAAATACTTGGTCTAATATCACAGTCTTTCAGAAATAGAGAAAAAAGGACACAGCTTTGACAATAGATTACATCCTGTTCTCCTCAGTTTGCCACAAGCATTAGTTAATGATGAAGAATGTTGGCAGTATACCTTTGCTAGTTCCTTTCTTCTTTAAAAGGTTATGTTATTTTGACAAGAACAAGCGAATAATCGTTATCTGCTTCTTACATTCTACAATTGACATTTTTCTGATTTACTACTGCAACATATCATTACTACTGCAACATATCATCAATTCACTGGTCCATTGGTAATGTATGAAAGTTAATGTGTCATCAACCTGCCATAATTTTGATAAAAACTTGCAATAATGAATTACTAGGGCAATAACAGCAGGTGCATACTAATGACTAATATCATGGTGGAATTAATTTCTTAGCTGAAGTTTTTCTACAAAATAAACTTGCTAGGGATTATGTGGGTTTTTAATTCTAGCAGAAGGGGAATTCCTGAGAGGTAGAAATGGAATTTTAAACCCTGCAATTACTGCATGTGTAATTTGAAAATAATCTTGTTGACACAGGGAGACACAAGCCATTCTACCAAACAGGTATTTAAAAAAAAATAAAAAATAAAAGTTTGTATCTTCCTTAGTGTCTACCCGTTCAAGTTAAAAAATGTTATGAGTATATTCCAAATTTGAAACTCATTTTTTTAGAACAGATTTTAATGGAAGTTTATGGTAGATGATATAAGACGGGAAAGCAGCCTTAAATTTTGTCTTGAGAAGTTCAGACTGTATATCAGAAGAAAAAAATTTTTTTAAAAATGGAATGCAGATGAATCCTTAGTCACCCTGCATAATGGGACTATTCCTGGAAAAGACAGGATAGAGACTGTGTAAAGTCTCCATCCTTTGAGGTTTTCTGAAACATAGCTAGAAAAAGACTAGGCTGAGTGACTTAGCAATCAGGTTAGATTCTCCAAGGTCCTATCAGTATTTCTGTGATTCTATTGCTAAGGTTACTATGAATAAATGAATTAGAATGCCTTTATCTCATGTATGTATTTTTCCTCCCACAATGACTGAATTTCCTGTTTACAACCACTTTGTATTTACTATGAAAGCTCTGTCAAATTATCTGTAAGATAAGTTTATTAGTTGTCCATTCATTCATGAAGCATAATTTATAATTAGATATAATGAGAGAATCAGATAATATCTTCCTGTTGCCTTGAACTGGAATGTGAATTGATAATTCCTTCATTAAATCTTTGATAAATACTCTTTTAACTTGTACATCTGTATAAAACAAAATGATTGAGGTGGCATATTTTAAAACATGAAATAAACAGGAAATAAACCATTAAAACTTCAATAACAATGGCATAATTATGATTGAATAGACTTTTCAAGAAAAAGAAATCAAATATTATGGGTTTTTTTGTTTAGTTTTTGTTTTTTCCAAAAATGAACAAATAAGTTATTTCACAGAATGGCAGAGTGGTTGAGTCTGGAAGGGACCTCTGGAGATCATTTGGTCAAATCTCCCTGCCCAAGTAGGGTCATCTGGAGCTTGTTGCCTATGATCTCCTTGCCAAAGTAGGGTCATCTGGAGCTTGTTGCCTATGATCAGTGGAATTCTTCTCTGAATTATGTATAGCTCCACATTCTGTAGCAGGATGTAAAAACATAGAATCATTGGATAACTTGGGTTGGAAGGGATCTTAAAGATAATCTAGTTCCAACAGTCCTGCAGGGTTTCCAACCACTAAATCAGGCACTACATCAGGTCTAAATCAGGTTGCCCATGCAGCCACTCATTCAATTGATCATTTCTCTTTCTTCTACCCATATCCCAGTTGCCAACTGGGAAAATCAAGGAGACCAGTACTTGTACCCCTGATCCATTCTACATCCTCCCAAGAGACATAAAGTCTCTTTTAAAATTTTGTAGTTTCTTTGTAGCAACCTCCTGTGACCCAACTTGAAAGAACAGGAGCATAAAGTAGTCCTTCAGTTTTATCAGACCCTCTTCTTGATGTCCAAATGCAGGCCCCTGGCAGGCAGCCAACCACTCTAGAGAGATTATCTGGGCTGCAAATACATTTCTTAGTGCCTCTCAGTGAGGAGTCCCCAGTTATAAACATCCTTTGCCTTTTTCTCATAGCACTGGTTCTGACTAGGGTCCTTAGTTGGACAAACTTAATGTAGTTATTCCTTCCCAGATCTGAACCATTACCTACACCACTCCTCTTTCCATCCCCAAAGCTTCATTCCTGTTGCTTAGGAGCACTTTGAGAGCAATGGGGACACTCTTCCTGCTCCAAACAGAGATGAGAGTCCAGTCTCCCTTATCTAGCATATTTTTGCCATGTGTCTCCTCAAGGTGGAAAGCTAGCTCATCTTTTTCCTCTTGCAAGGACTTAAGGCAGGGCTGTTAGGCTGCCTGTTTCAGTGCATGATCCTACTAGGACCTGAGGGAGTGGCATTTAGCTCCTTTAAGGGAAGTTCAGATTGTATATTTGGAAAATTTTCTTCATGGTGAGGATAACAAAATCCACCTGGACGTGTTCCTTGTGTGACCTAAACTAGCTGTTCCTTCCCCAGCAGGGGGATTGGACTAGATGATAATACGAGGTACCTTACAATCCTTAACATTCTGTGATTCTGTGATTCTGTAATTTTTCTGATTCATGCATAGTGTGCTGCTTGGTGATTTCTTCACACAACCTGACCACCTGCTTGAAAAGTTGAATGTGCTGGGCACACTTGCACCCATGACACACCCCTTTGCTCTCAGGCCTTTGAGGGACTTTGAGAATATGGATTTCTCTGCAACTGAAGGTCTGGGAAGCTCTGTCACTCCCTGAGAGGTCAGTTTTGCATGCAGCAGCCTGGAAAGGTCATGGCCTCTCCATCTTGCTTTCCACCTCTGTCTCACTGTTGTGGCAAGTGTTTATCATTTGTTTCAATAGAGTGCAGCTCCTAGACACTCTCAGAAGAGAGAGAGAAGGCTGCCTTCCATGATCCTATGTGAACTGCCATGCAAACTCCGCTCTACTGATGTGTCATGTCCTGGTCATTGTGCTCCTGGTTGCTCATGCTTCTTAGGGGCTGGCTATGTATATGTGGGGCTGGTACACCACTGCTCCTGGCCCCACCCATGCCACCTCAGTTGCTCTCATGAAGACTGGAGGCTCCTTGCAGCTCCAGGTTGTTCTCTCCTCACCCTGGGATCTCTTTGATTTCAGGACCTCCCTCACAAACTGCAATACCCCATTATTCCATTGCAGAATGTACCTGCACTGGAGCTGATTGCCTTGGAAAAAAAATACAGTAATATACAGCAGTTGTAGTTAAATGGTAATAGCAGCTTCAGACAATAGTTACAGCCAGACCTTTAGATTTTAGGGAGCTCAGTATTTCATATACCTTTCTAAGGGCAATACACATTCTCTCCAACATCTTCTAAACATACGTAGAGACTGTATTTTTGTAAATTAAAGTAATAACCCAACTTACTGAGTTACAGTGTTAATAAGAACAGAGTAGCAGCATGACATCATTGGGATCAGCTTTTCTGTTGTAATCATTAAAAAGACTGAAGTAAGGATGATTAACCACAGTATGTGCAAAGGAAGGTGTATCACAAGCAATCTTAAAAAACAGAAAACAAAGCAGGTCAAATGACTTTTTGGCTCCTAGATTTACACATTCATCAGAATTTCTTAAATATGTATAAAAAAGAACTTTACAAAGTCCTTTGAACAAATAATTCTCAGAGATTTTACGTAGGTCACTCTGAAAGTAATGCCTCCTATTTATTTCCATGGAAACTACAACAGATACAAAGAGCACAATAATGCTATCTGATAGAGTTTGATTGTTCACAAAGGTTGAGCGGTGTTTGTTATCATATATTAATATAAATATTACATGGAATAAAAACCATTATTTATATGTATGTATTTATATGTATGAAGATTGATTGATAATTGAGTGAAACCCATTTTTTTTTTTTGTTCCAGAAGGATATCAAGACAGTGTATGACTCCTTTTAAAATCTTGTTCCAGTATGATAATAGGATAATGTTGAATGTAGTGAGTTTTTATTTATTTTCATATTTTTGTAATGATTAGATTAGATCTGAAATATTTTCTAGTTTTGATTTGGGTAGTGGAGTTGGTATTCCAATTAAATAGTGCATTCTAGAGTTTTTGTTCATTTGTTTTTCCAAAGTGTAAACAAAATAGAAAATTAATACATTTTTATATTCTCCTAGAAAGTTTTTAAGTAGGAAAGCAACCATTAAAAGAAAGCAATCAACCAGTGGAATAAAAAAAAATTAAGAGGGTGTGAATCTTGACATTTCTATCTGAGAAGGCTAGCTAATGCTCGCTGAATCATCAAACACATATATTTTGAGAGTACTGGATAATTATATTCTTTACAAAACAAGCATATCCAGTACCCACGGGACAAGGTAAAGTAAAAGGAGATCCCAAGATAGCACATGGAGATTTGTTTAGAATTAATTATCTCAATGCCATTGTTTCCCACTTTGTATCTGAAGAAAGTCTTTGAAAAAGCTTCTTTCTTATTTAGCATTTAATTCCATGAATTTATTACTTCTGAATACTAAATTCCATAGAAGTAGTGCAAGCGTAACTACTTGCATCATCTGCCAGCACTGTGTCAAGTAAAACTGTTTATACTCTAGGGACCTTACTGAATACTAGCCTTTATTTGTTTATAGTCAGGAGAACATGTTAGACCAGTGAATTGAAAAGAGAGAAGTAAATGATGGTTCTAAAAAGGTCTCAAAAGAGCACAGCAGAGGGAGAGAATCACCTCTTTCAACCAGCTAGCTACATTTCTTTTGATGCAGTACATGAAGTACTTCACTTCTCCATCTCTCTGAGACCACAATCAAATCTTCTAAGTTTCCCTTAACAAATATACAAAATCACCCAAGTACAGGTATTTGAGGATCTGTTATCTGCCACACTCTATACTCTAGATTTTTTAATACTTTGGTAGTAGAATTCTTCTTATGCCCATCTGCTGAAAGAAGAACTGCAACTGATACTACTACTTGACTCATAGTCCCAGGTAGCCTGCCTACTCTGTAGTACTTACTTGTTCTTTCCTTTTTGGAATAAACAGATATATAGTTATATGCATGCACTGTGGCCTACCAACATGAAGTGGTGAGGTAATACCTCTCTTCTGAATGCAGTAACTATTGTCCCTGATCATTTTCAATTGTGTGGCTCTTTGGGGTACTTCTTATAAAGAGACTGAATGTATCTCTAGTTCTCATGGAAGTGATGAGGAATTGGCCTGTGATCTTATGGAATATTCTGATTTATTCCTGCCATAAAAGTGGTTTTGACTATAAATGAAGGACTCGTACTTGGCACAGACTTGAAAACAACAAATATGAATGTCCTCAATTGAAACAAATATGACAAATGGTCTTCCCACAAGAAGAAGAAAAACACTTTCTATCAGTGACATCATTCTCAGTTAAATAGTTATACTAACACATAAAGACAGAAGACCAAATTTAACTGTTTAGGACACTTACTTCTACATAAACTTTAAAATCAATAAAAGTAGGCTCTACTTTTTACCACTGGCTTTGTATTTCTCTGTAGTTATAAGATGCTAACTTACTGCATGGTAAGATTTGGTAAAGATAGAGCAATAGAATTAATTTTCTTCTGGGAAAAAAAAAAAAAGGGAGAAAGAAAGGGTCTTTTTATCCATCATGGTTTTATAATTTTTTGTTATCCGTATTCCACATCATAACATCATGTAGTGTACTGGGAGCTAAAGACTTTAATGCTCCAGTTCTGGGTACCTGTCTCAGAAGAGAAGAAGTACCCCAGAGGACTTTGCATTATTCTGTTTCTGTTTTCCGTTCAGAGGGAAAGATAAAACTGTTTGCATATCACCAGACTTTCTCTTTTCTCCCTTCTGCTCAGCCCAGCTAGACATCTCGCCTCAACAGTAGAGTAAGGCCTTTGGTTTTTTGGACACTCTCTCATTTTATTTGATTTATTGGCTTCAATTGTATTATTTTGTATTATATTGTATTATAGTGTTATATATGCAAGTGTTATCTTGCATTCTGCTATCTTTCTAGTAAATTAGCTTTCCTCCTCAGATTGTTGCTGCTGTTTTGTTTCTAGGTCCATCTCCTTACCCTTTCCCCTTTTTCCCTTTTCCCTTTCCTGGAGCTCGGGTCTGTGGGTTCCCCCCACCCCATTAGTCACAGAACCGGGCTGAACCAGCCTGTAAACTGTTGACATTTTCTTGAGAATAAAGCCTTAGTGACATGATTACTAGGCTTTCTGATCACACCTGGTTATCATCCAGCTAGCTCAGATTTTCTGGGAAGGAAAACTTGATCTTCTCCACAACCACCAACAAACATATGTTAGGAAACAGAACTTTGTTCTTCCTTCAGCATTTAATATTCACTGTTTTAAATATGTCATGTTTTTCAAACAAAGTATTCTGGTTTCAGCTGAGAAAGTTGATTTTTTTTTTTAGAGTTAATTTTATTCAGCTTTTGAGTCGAACAGAAAGAGAGAAAAAAACAAGAAAAAGTTTAGTCAACTTAGGCATTTGAATGGCCACTTATTTACAATAGATTCACTAATTTGAGTGAAACCTCTGTATTGTATGTTTTGCCCCATTTTCTCTCTGTTCAACTTGGGTTAAGACCTGGCTCACATTGAATCATAACAATAGACTCATAGAATATCTTGAGTCGAAAGGGATCTTCAAGATCACCAGTTTAAACCCCTCTCCCTTGGGCAGGAATGCCACCCAGCTTATCATGTTCTCCAAGGCCTCATCCAATTTGGCCTTGAACACCACTGTGAATGAGTCATCCACAATTTCTCTGGGCTACCTATTCCAGTGCCTCACCGTCCTTCAAGTAAAGAATTTCCTCTCAACATCTATTCAAAATCTCCCCCATCTCAGAATCTCATTCTCTATCACAAGGTCTCTTTCAATTTTAAGGAAAAGTATGATCTTTGATATGCTCTTGTTCCAAGAATGTTGCTTTTCCATCTGTAAGTAATAATTAAAGATAACAGGTAGTGTAAGGAAAGCAGGTGCATATGCCAAACAAATCTGCCATCTGAAGAAATGTTCATTAGGGACAAGTACTGCCTCTTCAGAAATTCTGTCTCATTAAGAGATAATCAAGAATGCATCAATAAAGTGACATAACTGATTACTTGTGCATCTGTCTCAATAATTTTTGTGCTACTTAGGTCTGCCAGCAGTAGCAAGAGGGAACAAATTGCCATAGCACTATAATGTTAGACTGATATTAGTGGAGTTACAATTGATGATTTCATGTTGATTTAAATGGCAAGATCTTATAAATTTTATTTAAGCAGATACAGTTGAACTTGATGTATAGATGATTGCTGCTGATACAAAAAATATCTATAAAGGTCATTAACAGCCTAAAATTTGAACTCTATTGAAGAACATCATAATTTGCATGATTAATATCACAGGATGGCTGTTGTATAAGCAGAAGTTTCTAAAAACAGCATCTACTCAATGTTGCTTAGCAATACTTATATACAGTTAAATGAAAGGATATGTGCTGGGACAAAATTAAAGGCTATAATTTATAAAAATAAATATAAATTCAGAATTGTTTAACTTCATTTTAATTATGACATTTTTTACAACTTCTGAAAAAAAGCACTGACAATTAGGGGTTGTTTGTGAGTGAGATATTGGTTACATATTGCATGTAAGTGAAAGGAAAGAGAAGAAAATCTTTAAGAGCCTACTTTCTTCAAATAATATATGAGTGCAAGGGTGTATTTGGTTTACCTGGCAAAGAGTGAGACTACAGGAATAGACTCTGTGAGAATCTACCCCATGTCAGATCAGAGCCAGTTCCAACTGTCTCCTAAATAGCCATGCAGTTGGCCAGATGTGAGCCACTGAGCAACACCCATTGTATCTCCGTGAAGGTATATTTAAAAAAGGGAAAAATTGCTGGGCAACAGTAACTGGGAGAGAGGAGTGAAAGAATGTACAGAAACAGCACTGCAGACACCTGCAGGACATGCTCCAGACACTTTGTAGAAGCTCCTTACAGCCTGAGGACAGGGTCACAGTGGAGCAGATTGTCCACCTGAAGTCCACGGGGTGGTACTATGTGGAGCAAATATCCACAAGCAGCCCAGGAAGAAGCCCACAGTGCAGTAGTAGACAAAACCTGAAAGTGGCTCAGGTCGTGGAAATATATAAGGTATAAGGTATAAGGTCCACGGTATAAGGTCTCAGGCCAGAGCTACAGCCATGGAGAGGAGACTGCAGTGAAGCAGGAGGTCTGTGCGAGCTGCTGCCAGTGGAGATCTGTGCTGGAGGAGTCTACTCCTGAAGGACTACACCTCGTGGTATGGACACATATTGGAATAGTTCCTGAGGCACTGCAGTCTGTGGGAAGCCCATGTAGGATCAGTTCAGCAAGAACTGCATCTCGTGAAAGGGACTCCATGCTGGAGAAACAGAGAATGACCATAAAGGAGTGGGAGAGACAAAGTATTAAGGACTGACTGCAGCTTTCATTTCACATTCCTCTGCACCACTCAGGGAGAAGAGAGTGATTTGGAAAAATGTGTTCTTAGTTTCTCAGTGCTCTATTCTGTTAGAATATTCTGTTTTTATTTTACAAATTCCACTTGTTCAAATCTAATGCTTACACATTTAGAAGCAGAAATATGCAATCTCAATTTATTTCATTCAGAATGTTCCAAATGACCAAAATACATATTAGTGTTCTTCTGCCTTGTAATTAAATCTTTGGCCTGAACTAGAAAAATTCTGTGACTTCTATCTTTCCTTGCTGCAGACTTCCTGCTCTCTTTGAAATGAATGTATAGATTCTAAGCCTCAAAGAGATTGAGATGTTTAAATTTGGTTGACTTCGAAACTAAGAAAAACTCTTATTCACTGAAGACATCGGTGAAAGTTACTGTACTATAGTCATATTTTTTGTTTTAATCAGATAAAAATAACAACATTTCAAAAGAGCAGATATGTAGGTTGCTATGAAAGCAATGCCTCCTGTTTATTTCTATGGAAACTACAACAAATATGAAGAGAACAATAACAATATTTGATAGAGCACATTCTCAGCTGCAAAAAAAAAATGTTTTTCAATGTAGTCACCTCTGTTAGCTATGCAATTTCACCAGTGATGAAGAAAAGCCTGCATGTTCCGCTTGTAAACATCTGCACCAGCAGAGGTGATCCACTGTCGCTGTCACTACTGCTGAAACGCACCACCCACTGCTTCACTGTGCTCACATCTACTGTTTGGTCTCAATACATGTTCAGCAGATGTTGATGAACACCAGTGGATGCAGTTTTTTTGCATGGAGGAATTCAATGACGCATCTTTTCTTCATAAGCACTTGCATGTCAGGCTGCCCCTCTGCTGCCATCTGTCACACAGCAACAAAATGTCAGGGAGTATTGTTAGGAAGGTTCAACATCTACTGCCATACTACCAACATCTGCCTCTGACATCGTGGATGTATGAATCCTTCTTTGTTTTTGGCTCCAAGCTTGCTTTCTGAGGCATTTCTTGTGATAAGACTCTGACTTATCTAGGAGATGAGAGGTGGGAATTGCTGTGAGGCAATCAGCATCACTGTGTGGACAATTTTACATCTGAAAGCATTTCTTTGGAGCTGTTTGCCTTCGGAAGAGAGTGCTCAGGGCGCACTGGCGGAAGATCTGGCCTGTGACCAAATAACTCCAGCTTGGTATGGGAGATTGTGGGATGATACCTTTGTATCCTGTGAAGGCAAGACACAAGCTGGTGTCTCCATTTTCCCCCTTATCTACTGGCAAGGCCCAGAAGATGGGAAGGAATTCCTGCTGAGATCCAAAAGCCAGAAGCTGTCACTCCAAAAAGAGCTGACTCAACCACTTTGGACTTATAAATAAGTTTGTACTGCCATTGGAAAGCATCGCCATTTCTCTCCATCACCATTCTCTCCGTCGTCTCCATAGTAACAGTTGTCGCTGTCAACGGAACAATGCCTGACAACCCACCACTACTGAGGATCAATGACTGAACTACGAACCACACTGGACCCATGGTGGTGACTATCATCTCCCTCTTGCTTCCTACAAAGACTCCTTGCTTTTATTTCCTATCTTTTCTATCGCCCTTCTTCCCTTCCTCATCTCCCTGAATGACTAGGATTTGTAATAAACTGGTTGGACCAACATTTGAACCTTTGTTTCTTAATCTCATGTTGGGTACACATGTATCAAAGAACCCCCTCTCCCTCCTATAAATTGGAGCGAGACAGTGGACCAACTTAATAAAATAGGAGGCATTTTTTTCAGAGAAGTTATTGTATTTGGTATTAGAGTTCTGAGTTTTTAAATTCCATTATTATTAGAATTTAAGATAATTTCCTGTATATTTTTAACTGCAGAATCTGAATTTCATGTGATTTCAAAGTTGGACCTTTAGGAAAACCCATCAATCTTCACTGAATATATGATAACATTTTTAGACTTAATAGTTATAGTTATATGAGAAAATAATTATTGGATTGCTTTGACAGACTTGCTGGTTACAAGCTGTGGTCTTTTCTGTCTAGACAATTAGGAAAAAGGGAAGGGAAGGGAAGGGAAGGGAAGGGAAGGGAAAGGAAGGGAAGGGAAAGGAAGGGAAGGGAAAGGAAGGGAAGGAGAGAAATGCTAAAAAAAAAAGAAAAAGAAAAAAAGTCTAAGTGCTTTACTGCAAAAGATTCAGATTCCCTGATTTTTCCTGAACATTAGGACCTTAATAAAATTATCTAATTTACATACTCTATTCCCAATCTTAAACCTAGTTTAGTCTAAATGCTATGAAAGCTTTTTTTTTTTTTCCAGAGAAGCATCCTTTTTAACTGTCACGTTCTATCATAGTGTTATTTAACTACGTATAAAAGAACTTGATTCTATTCTAAATTTTTTACTGATCAGATAAGACTCACCTTAAATTACTCCTAAGATTTGCCATGTCATGCAGAGCATAAGCAAATGAAAGAGGATATTACACAATACACTTCCATTAGCAGAAAGCTCAGTGAGATTGGAAAATATCCAGCTGCTAATGTGTTTTAAATTACATATCCTTATTCTATGTACATTCTAATAATAGTGCAATTGGTCCCTTCCTCCTTATACATAGCCAAAGGGAATTTATTTAATCTCACTTTGGGCATTTCATTAAGGACGTAATCAAGTCTATCAGTTTTAATATAATATAATATAATATAATATAATATAATATAACATAACATAACATAACATAACATAACATAACATAACATAATATAATATGGGTTTAATTTTTTAGCAAAGCAGAAGTAGTAAATCCAGATATGAATAATTCTGATAATAAAGACAAACATATTTCTGACAAGTAAAACTAGTTTCCTTCAGTATCGTTATTTCTGTTGAGTTCCCTTGTTGGTCTTCTAACAGAGTGCTCCTTTTAAGGGAGCAAATATAACCAAAGTCTTCCAGATGGAAACCAATCAATGGTTTTTACACATTTTACTGACAGGTCAACTAGTCTGTAAAAATGAGAATGCATATAGATTTGTAAACTACAAATAATAGTGAGACATTTAAAAAAATAAATTATTTAATAAATCTAAGAGAAGATGATCACAAATCTATAAAAGCCTATGAGGCTATGAGTTCTTCATTCTAGGAGACAAATATATAACAGGAAACTATGACAGGAAATTAAGTTAGAGAAATTCAGACTAGATATGAATTCAGCTGAGTTTTCTGAGCCATTGCAACAAGATCTCAAGGATTCTGATGGCTTCTCTATTGCTGGGAAAATAATAGCATGCCTGAATATTTAGCTAAAGCATGCTTTAGTCTAGCACCAGCTGTAGGACTCACAAATTCAATCAGGAAGCTCATTAGGCCTTGGTTATGTCAGAGGTCAAACTGCAGAATTATAGCAGTTTTCGGTCTAGAGTCTCTGAGCGATGTCACAACAAAAAGAAGTGTGCTTCAGTGCAACATTCCTCAAGGCAGTGAACCTGCAGTTCAGATTCCGTAGCCTTTAGTAAGATCAAAATTTGTATATAATATTCAACCTTACATGCATGTTAGCATATGCAAAAATAAATAAATAAATACATAAATAATCCTTTTTTCTAATGTTTTCTTCCTGTGTTCAGTCCAAGAGATCTTCTGGAGGCAGTTTGAGCTTCCATACATACAGAAAGCCTTTTCACTGATTAAAATTTTTATGACATACGTGTTCATAAACTAAGGTTTATTAATGCAATTTTATTAACTTTAAACAACAGGCATAACATTTCTAATTCTGTAGTTATTATATTTACTTTAAATATAGGTAATCTGCAAGAGAGAAATGTCTGTCTCTAAGACTAACTTATAACTGATGAAATTTATTTCATTTCTAGTACAAGAGGATATTGTGGGTAGTTTCAGAAGTTCTACAATTGCCAGTAACTTCTTTACACTCTGCACTTGATTTTAGAATCCTCTACCATGCAGCTCAGTTTGAAGGTCTAGGATATTAGAAGAAAGATTCTGGATGACGGAAGTACATTTTTGTTGACCATTTCATTTCCTTATAGTTAGGTATTGCCAAGGAACCAAAGTATCTGAGTCCTGAGGGAATACGTCCAACATGAAGATTAATCAGCTATCAATAATCATAAGAATTATTTCTTCTCTCATTTTCAAGTAAATTACTGTGTGTCAGGGAAAAATAGCATCGATCTCAGTCTGATATGTTGATCCTTCCCCTGGAAGAAATCCAGGAGTAACTCAGGGACAACATTCAATCTTTAGTCTTCAAGAAAAATAATGCCATCATTCAGCAGTGACTAATATAAATTTTTAATTAAAGTAAGAAGTTAGTGATACTGAATGGAGTATTTTCCAGTACCTTACAAAGCTGACGAATTGTACAATTGTGGAGGGTCACAGAGCAGAAAAATAGCTTTATGATCTCTCCTCTTCCTTCTCCTCTCCATAGATTTCTACAACTTTATTTTCTGTATATCCCCTATTAAAAAGCTTCGTACCTACAAATAATTAAGAATATATGTTGTAGGTTCTATGATATAAAAAAATATCTCAGGTCAGTCTTCAGGACCTGAATATTGTTCAAACTCAGTATAATAACTCCATTTTCTGCCATTTGCTCAAACCTGTAAGAATCACACAGTTATGTGGGACATAAGCATTGCATTCAATATACTCCACACTCAATTTAGATTAAATATTAATGTGCATAAAATGTATCTCATTTTTTTGTTTTGTTCGAAAGAGTAACCAAGAAAATTATTTGTTATTTTCATGCAATTTAAGTGTTCAAACTATCTCAGTACCATTGCCAGTTCTGGCAAATGTGAATACAATGTTAGTTCATTTAGCGTTGATCTTAATGTTTTCTGCGTAAAGTTCATAAGGCAATCAACAAGAATTTCCACGCTTTTCCACTGATTAAATCCATATTTTACTAGTACCACCTGTGGACTGTACTCATGGTAAGGGTTAATTTGCAAAGTTGCAATAAACATAAGCAAAGTAGCTTACAGTTAGAAATTAGAACTAACCCTAAGAACAGGGAGACTTAAGCACTGGACTAGACTGCTTTGCAATTTCTATCAGTGGAGAGCATTGTTAATACCTGGGAAGATGTTTGCTGGAATTTAGCAGCTGAGGCTCCATCATGACTTAAAGGTCACAGTGTGACCAGTCTTTATTGCTCTTTTTTCTCTTGTGCTGTTTGTTTGCTAACATTAACAAAGATTAGAAGTTCTAATGTGCTCAACAACTGTATCCAAGGATTCCCTGCATCCAAGGATTACAGGAAAATTAATGTTGCATTTTGAAACTCCACCATAGACATCAGTAGTGAATCTTCCATTACAGTTCAGATAAACAATAGCAATTATAGCTTCAAAAGACAAATAGTTATTTATCATAAACTGAGAAAACAGCAAGGTGTTTTTTAACAGTATCAGTGAAAGAGGAAACCATATTAGCCACTGAAATGCTTTGCAACGGTGACAATAAATCGTTAATAAGAAATCATAAGTGAACCAAGTTCTGATGTCATCTTCAAATGGCAGCAATGAAGTGGAAAATTGTTGTACTACGAAGAGGAATGTGTGTTAGCACTATAATAAATCATTTACTGAGTACTATCACAGTTTAAATTAAAATCATTTATAATTAAGTTCAAAGGAACTTTGAACATATTTGATTTTAAAGAGTACTGGTCTGATACAACTCCTAGTAGCTGTTTGCTACTGCATATTTGCTTAAAAGAAAATAATGAAGATATACTTTAAAATAATTCTATATATAACCCTTGTTAGAGAAATGAATAATTCTGAGAATCATTTTCTTAAAGTTTGCTTAAAAAGAGGAAAAATTCAGACAAAAATACAGACAGATAAAAAGTAGGCTGAAATAACACCTGAAATCTTGCTATAATGGTCAACTCTTTACTAAAGTACTACACTACATGTACATAATTAATTCAATAACAGTGGAAGAATTATGTTTTGTCAATAATGCAGAACCAAATGACATAGCTAACTCACTTGACCTTCAGCTGATAATTATGGATTCCATATAGAATAAGACAAAAGTGAAAAATTGTAATGCTAGTACTGAATAACAAACATTTTATGGAATAAAATATAGAAATTAATTTGTATGTATTTAAAATCTGAGAGGCTTTAAAGGCTTGCCAATTTTGCTAAAATCAAAATAGGTAAATAAATTTATATTCTTACTGGCATGGATTTAAAGATATAAATAGGAAAGTTTCCAGACTTCATGACTAACGGACTGCTGGGTAAAAAGAATAACCATCAACACAATTCTTCATGAAATCATGAAGATATTTCATAGTTTGAATGCATGTTAATGTGGAGTTATAATTTTCAATAAAATTTCTTTTATGCAATGCATTTTCTTAAAATATGTCACGATAACCATAAATTTGCAGATCACTTTTAGTTGCCTTAGCATTGTTTATAAAGAGTGCATATAGTCAATTTATGTATAATAGATATACACATAGGGAATGTAAAAAGAGATATATTTTAAGAAAATACATTAAATTTTTCTTAGTTGTAAAGTCAATATATACTGGAAACAGTAAGCATAGCTTTTAATAACAGCTTATTTTTTTTCGTGAAAAATAAGCAGTTCCTGAACATGTATTTTGAAATATTTTTATGCTAGTTCTATCATCAGATTTTCACTTTATGAAGATTGGAGATTGTGTCCTAAAACTAATTATATTTTATAATTTCCCATTCTAAACTAATTACAGTAGACTCTTTGGATATTTTTGTGGTATGTTTGAAGTTAGCATGTGCAGATGTTTAGTAGTTCACAGCTTTGCAAATTAGCAATTCAGTAAACTATATTTATTTCCTTAGATTTAAAGAAACCAAAACAAAACAAAAACCCTATCTTTCTTTATATACATATATTTTCTAAACAGTGAAGCATTTTGTGTTAATTATGTTGACATCCACTTTTCTGAGAGATGACAGAACTATTAAAACACAGATGTCCAAACATTTGTAAGTTTTTATTAATAAGCTCCCAGTACAAGAGAGACATGGACATACTGGAGAGAGTTCAGTGTAGGGACATCAAGATGTTTAAGGGACTGGAGCATCTCTCATGTAATAAGAGGCAGAGAGAGTTGTGACTGTTTAGCTTGGAGAAGAGGATAAAAAGAGATCTTTTCAAAATGTATGAATACATGAATGGAGGATGCAAATAAGACTGAAACAGACTCTTCTCAGTGGTTACCAGTGCCAAGTCAACAGGCAGTGGTCACAAACTGGGACACAGAACCTTCCATCTTCCATCTTCCCACAGGTTATGGAGCCTTCCTTCTTGGAAATCTTCAGTAGACATCAGATTATGATCCTGGGCATGTGGCTCTGACTGCTCCTGCTTGACCAGACTGTTTGAACAATACATATCCAGAGGTCCCTTCTAGCCTCAACTATCTCTTGATTCTATAAAATATTTGAGTTTTAATCAGTCACTAAGGTCTGTAACTCCATAGTATTTAGATCATCTAAGTCATTTTAAATCAGCATACTGAATTATGTCATCAATTTCTGTGGTTTTGGCCATTATAACATAATGTTTAAAAGCTAAGAGGAAGACAGTATGGTATAATGTGGTTGCAGCAGTAATAGTAATATGTGATCAATGTAAAAGAGAAGCCAGCTTGGTTCAGTGCAAGCTACCTAAAGTCTAGAAGGCACAGAGACTTTTTGTTATATATCTACACAAACCACTGTAATAATCCAGTCCTAAGGCAAGCATAGCCATATATTTAGATATCTCCTGAGCAGATACTGCTTTGTATCTGTCTGACCGGGATCAGGACATACTTCCTCTCATTTCACATCTACCTGTGATGAATCAGACAATCATTGGACTCTATCCTGCCCCTGTTTCTTATCTCTGCATGTCTCAGCTATTTAAACAGTAAACTTTGGCAACCAACTATTGGTTTATACTGTGTATACATACATTTAGCATTATGGGCCCCAGTTTAGCCTAGAGCCTCTGGGAACACCTGTAATACTTTTGCTGCTGCTAACAACATCTATCAGGATGAAGCTTATTTTG
Source organism: Pavo muticus (assembly GCA_016647715.1). NCBI lineage: Eukaryota > Metazoa > Chordata > Aves > Galliformes > Phasianidae > Pavo > Pavo muticus. The sequence continues at coordinate 762,028 of JACDJE010000584.1, forward strand.
TGTCTGATCTCAATTCTGCACTGCTGCTGAAAGGCTTCATAATATCATTCAGATATGTGTTGGGACAGCGGAGTACTCTGAATTTAATGTTTCACAGATTTTTATCTAATGCAGTTATCAAACCATATTAAATCTGTAAGAGATATTCCTCGATCATTACCATTAATGCTAAACACCATTTTCTGCCTCTCATAATGATTGTAAAAAAATAAGCGTGAGAAGAATTGCAACAAGAGCACTGTTCACTAATAAAGTCACCCTACACTCATCGGATGTTGAATAAGCTTTCTGTTGCCCCAGTCAAGCTAAAAACATGCCACTGTACATTTTGTATTTTGGATGCTTCTGAACTTTAGTCATTGTTGTCTGTTTTTTTTTTTTTTTTCAAACTGATCTTCAGTTTCATCTTTAGGTATGTGCAAGTCTTGTTGTGGCTTTCTGTTTTCTTGACTATAACACCAGTATTATGATTCTTCTTATTTCCTACAAAAGAAAAGAAAAAAGATAATGGAATCCAACAATACATTGTTTCATTTCAAGCATGTATTCTTTGACTGATTTTTTAAAATCATTTTGTAATAACTTCCTCACTTCTAGAAAAATAAATTCTAGCAAATGCTGACATGTTTTGTAGGCAAATATCATGCAAATCCTGGGGAAAAAAAAAAAAAAAAAAAAAAGCACAGCTTTATGAAGTCTTGCTTATTGAATCCTTTCCAGTTACTAGGGCACAGATGCGCTCCTTCTTGCCTACGGCAATGACTTAGCGAAAACAGCTCCATATTTAAAGTAGCTTCTACCTCTTAAGTAAAAATATAGATGATTCATCTTTATTAGAAGAAAACAAAAACAATTCTATTAAATATTCACAGAATGTAACCAGACCAACAGAAACATCAGACAAGGTATTTTAGAAGAATAATCAGGAGCTTTGAAAGAGACATAAATCCCCTCGTAATATAACCTTATTTTATATTGCTGTATAATATTTAATGTATCTGAGTCTGGGATGGAACCAGAGATTTTCTTTACCTCACCTTGAATTATATGGGCATTAGTATACATTAATAGTTTACAGAAATTTGTATTTGATTTTCCAGGAACCATTAAGTAATATCTGCAGTTATTTTAAAGGGACCAATTTCTATTCTTATGCAAAAATGAACGTGTGTTTACTTGATTTTCCTTACAATATGCAGACAAACTCAGTGCTCATCTAGGTGTTTATCATGACTTTAAGCCTGATCATCACATTTTCCTTTTGTCATTCTTTCTTATTCTTTCTTATGAAGACAGAAAAATCGTAAAAAATAACTAGATTATTCTAGGTGAAAATACACAGTCTCTTCTGTGTTTCTTAAATTAATATATTTTTAATACATTTAATATAATCTCAGATTTATTTTTAATGTTATATTCATTCTGGTAATAAGTTTTCTTTTTTCCTTAAGAAGCAATTGTTTCATATGTTTTGTTGTGATGCATGTTACATGGTAAGGGGAGGCTATTATACAATTGAATTTGTACAGCTAAAAATAGAGTTTGTAAGATAGCTTGGCAAGAAAAATGTCTGTTTCTTTAAATCAATAAATATATGTACCTATTTTTTTCAGAGCTTTTTAGAAGCTCTGAATGAAGCTCCAGAATGAAATTTCCATTAAAAAAAAAAAAAAAAAAAAGAATAAAATAAAGATGGAAGCCATCTACTCTAGTAAGCAGGCATATCAATCTCTGAAAGATAGTTGTGATGGTTCAGGAAATCACATGATCATCTTGACAATATTGGATACTTGAATGTCTTTCCTTCTCTTGCTCTCTCTCTGAATTTTTTGAATACTACATATTTGCATAAATTTATGAATTCATATATGATTGTCTACTATGAAATCTGCATGCAGGTATGTTGGTGTGCGTTAATGTGCATATATACCCATACACATAATAAATAAATCTCTATAGGTATATATATTCTTTTTAAGGTTGAAACCTGAGACTTTTACCTTTTTTCCACACTCTTTTACATGTTTCATCAAATCCTTCTTCCCATGTTGTATTTGTTAGATTTATTAAAAGAGAGAGGAAAATGCCCCTTGATTTCACATTAAATCAGAAGTAGCTTTACCATTTTTTTTTTCTTTCTTAATTAAAATAGTAAATTAGCTTGGAAGGATTTATTGTACTTAACAGGAAAATCAACAAGAATTACTCATATTATTTATTCATTTATTTGAAACACAAGTGTGGAAAGTGATATTAAGAAATATATTTGTGGAATAACATGGAAATAATAGATTCAACCAGTTTTGGGACAGCATACATATCTGCAGTCAATACCTCTACTTTGATTCTGTGACGAGTCTGAATGGTTGGCAAAAATATCCTGAACATTTTCATTGATCATGTTCATCAGCTGTCAGACTGTGAAAAAAACATAGGCCGGGACATAGTGTGAATTCACTATGTTGCCTGGATCATCTATGCATCTTTTCTGTTTCGTAGTGTAAAGAGAGTTCTTTATGTGTAGTGAATTTCAAAATAATCCAGAACACTCTCTAGCAGTGCCTAAATGATGTTTATTTTTAGTGTTGTGGTTTTGTTTTTGTTTTTTGTTTTTTTTTAAACCATGAGTACCAAAGACGGTCTGATGAAATCTATGATGTTCCACTGCTGTCAAAGAACATAACAGACAGAAAGCGTGATATAGGAAATGTATGACGCAGGTCAAGGGCAAGAAACAGATTTTTCAACCTGTTTAGATCAAGTAGCTCAGTACAGAAACTTGCTGCATGTCTAAACAAAGCTAATGCAGCTTTCCATTAGTCAGTGGAACTGTCAGAGATGCTTTCATAAATGATATGTTATAGGCATAGAAGGAGAGGTCGCATACCCTATTAAAACAAGAAAATATGAAATATTAATTTCCTGAAGTAATATTAAGTAGAATAAATTTTTTAATTCTAAAATGCCAATGTCATTCATAGCAATGAATTAAAGACACTTATTATGAGGGACAGCTGCTTTTGTTATCTGTGGCAGAAGGGAACTTACTGTGTTTAATTAGTTAATATTTACAAAGCAGTGTAGATCTTTGGGTGAAAGGGACTTGATAAATGCGCAGCTTGCTTATGATTTTACTTCTTCCACTTCTACTAACATGATTATGATGTCTGCATGGTCTTTTCACACATCAGTCTACAAGAAACACTGAATTTTGAGCTGTTTTATGTTAGAAGTCCTATACATCAACAAGGCTGAATTTTCTTTTTAGGTTCACAGCATTT
>JACDJE010000436.1:0-23501 GCA_016647715.1 Pavo muticus
ACCTTAAAGCCCACCCAGTCCCACTCCCCTGCCATGGGCAGGGCTTCTTCCCACCAGCTAATCTTCATCTTCTTCAGCAGGGTAGCAAAGAACTTCCAGCAAATTCAAATATATACCCTAAATTGCTGTTTAAAATTGCTGTCTTGAATCTCAGTTTGAAAGCTAACCTGCTGATCCTGTTATTTAACAGTTCATCAAATTAGTAGTTCAAGGGGAAAATACTGCATATTCTGATCAGCTGGTGCGTTTCAGTTCTGTGAATGTGCTAGTTAATTTCCCTGTTACAGCTGGATTTGAAACTGAAATCTAGTATTCTCTCAGTTAAACAAATCCATAAATAAGATGAAATGAAACTTTTACTCCAAACTTGGTTATTTCAGATTTTACACAAAAATGAGAAATTCTTGCTTTTTCTTCCCTTTGTGTCAAAATTCTCATAAGCCACCACTCCTAATTATTCAATTACTATTCCATATGAGTAGCGCTTTTCTCAAAGCCAGTGTACTGAATGCTACTTTCATAATTATTCCAATGAAATCCTCATTTGAATGTCTTCAGATATTATGTTTATTAATTAAAAATACTCAGTTTACATAAACTAAAACTATTCTATTAATGAGGAAATGTCTTTTTGTGTTTCACCCAATACATTTGCAAACCAAAATTTATAATAATTTCATTTGAGTTTACTTGTGTTATAGTTCTAGGAAATTATATCTAATCTCAGTGAAGATTATTGATATGATTGTAGTAAATGAGGTCAAGAGAAGTCAACAAAAACAATCAGTTCTTCTAAGGACCTTACTCCCAATTTTATAATTTGCTTCTTAATTTTTTTTTTTTTTTTTTTGCATAGACTTTTAGTAACAGCAATGAAATTAGTCTAGCCAGGTGATTATAGAAATATAAGAATTTCAAGGAATTTGACTTAAATTTGTATTATTGTGGGTTTTGAGAAAGGGAATGGTCAAGTTTGTCCACCTATTAAAAATATATACATCAAAGTCTTCAGAAAGAATCATATTACTTAAATATGTGTTATGTGATAGATTGCAAACAAATATGAAAGATGGTAACTTCTACATAGATGAATAAAGAAAAAGTGGAAGTTCCTGTGAAGGGAAAGAGCAAACATGTAATGTTCTCATCACTGTCCTTCACTCCAGAAGGGGTATCAATTTTTTAATAATGTGAGAAAAATAATTTTCTGAATTGTATGAAGTGCTATGGTGGAGGTGGGAAAGCTTAGTGCCAGTTTCAAACTAGAAAAGGTTCAGAACTCAAAGTAGAAAAATATAAACTTAACCTTTTCTTGACTTACATTTTCCTTCTACAGCTGTTCCCGTTACATATTTTTTTTACTCTTATCAAAATTAAATAATTAATTATGAATTAAATTGTTTTCAACCAATTAGAGTCTGAGTCATTCATTCTCAGTTAATTTTGCAGCAACATCATACTACCATGAGCATGTTTAAGAAATCAGAGACTGGAAGGCATGTCCTTTGAGCAGAAGCTGAGGATACTTGGGTTGTACAATCTGGAGAAGAGGAGGCTTAAAGGCAACCTCATTGCTCTCTGCTGCAACCTGAGGAAGGGAAACACAGATGTCTAACTGTGCTCCTGGGAACAAATGACGTGCATGGGAACTGCACAAAGCTGTGCTCAGAAAGGTTCTAGACTGGAAATTTAGAAGTTTTTATTTACTATTAGGGTGGTCAAACACTGAAAGAGTCTTTCCAGTGATTGTCAGTGTTTAAGAGGTATTTGGATAATACCCTAAAAAATATGCTTTAACTTTTTGTTAGCCTTGAAGGGGTCAACCAGTTGAACATGATGATCTTTCTAGGTTCCTTCCAACAGAACTGTTCTTCATTTGTTCTAATCTCTCATCAGGAAAACTTTATTCTAGCTGCATGTGCCCTTGTACATAGGCTGTGATTTGCCAAGAAACCTCCTTCCCCGCTCCATATATCCACCTTGAACAGAAACTGCAAATTGAATGCTGTTTCAAGTTTGCTCTTATGTGAGAGATTAAAGCTGAATACTTACCTTAAGTTGTTGTCATGTGCTGAAATGATAAAGTGGTTTAAACACAGTGCATTAAAAAAAAAATGCTACCCTAGTTTATGTCAGGGAATATATAGAATTTCTGAAATATTTGTATATCGTATAAAGATTTTTGCTTATACTGATTGCGCTTCAAACACCTTCATCCTATGGTTGAATGAGATCCACCTGCAATACTTACCAGTGGGAAAGTGATTTCAGTCAGTAAATAGCAAGGTGATTGAAGAGAGAGAGAGAAGTGACTTTCAGATTCTGTAATGCATTGATGTGGAATGTGCTGATAGGAACAAAACTGAAATTTTATCAATTATTTTACTCTTTGAAAATAAATTTTCTTGCTTTTTAAGCAGCAGGAGCAGTATTTTGTAAAGGTGATAATGTATCAGGTAGGTGATTGTCTACTATATAAAATCTCGCATCTGTTTCTCTTATCTAATTGCTTTCTGTAGCTTCTTATATAGTTTATAAACATCACAATTTTTGTTTGTTTGTTTGTATTCCAAATAAAAATAAAATTGTTCTTGAGGAAAGTTCATACATACTGATGTGCACAGACATATACAATCAGAATGTAAGTGCTTTTGCTTTTACTTTAGCCTAAAGAAGATTAAGGGAAGCAAAGAGAACGTTTACATAATGTAGAAGAATGAAAGCTCATATAGATATGTAGCATACTGAAATTAAGACAGAAGGGTGGCTAAAATGGCCATCTTTCAATTTGTTGCAAGTTGAACGTTAGCTCACAAAAGATCAGCAAACTCCATTAACTCTCTCTTTTAACTCAGAAGGAATATATTTTTGTCATGCACTATGAAAAATAAGACTTGTAATCTTCAATGTTTTATCTTATACTCTTCGATCGTACATATCTAAATGCTTTACCCATTGTTTTCTTCTGCATTATAAGATTTTATATTAGCTTTTCAGGTTTTAAGTATAGGGCTGTTCAGCTAACTCCTAAGCTACCTAGTACTGTTCAGAAATAAGCACTCTATCAAATACATGATTTTACTTGTGAAGGCATAGTCATGGGTTGGTTGTATGTTGCTTTCTGTTCACAGAGTAATAACAACATTACTTGCAAGATCAATTTAAAGATCATATGCAAGGCCTTTCTTAAAAGGCATTTTTTAGTTTGAACTTTGCACAGAATATGTAATTATGATACTTAACATGGGAGTATGAATAAAGTCAAACTTTATTCAATTTATTCAAATTTATTTATGCAATTCAAGTTTATTAGATTTTGAGAAACTTTGCACACAAATATTATTTTGACATGATAGAACATAGTTGGATCTTACAAAAGCTCCAAATATGATTTGCGTCTGATTTTTCTGGGCTTCTACTGCATCTTCCGTCTTAGTATCCAGGCACTCTCTCTGTGGAGAGCGTTGCTGTTAAATCATGTTGCAATAGGAATTTGCTCTAGTTATAAGGAGCCTCAACATGGAAAGGGGCTAATCTCTGTACAGCTTGTACTTTTGAAAGGAAATATGTTGAAACACTTGTAGGTTTTGGATGAAAACAGAGCTGCAGATCTTGGATGGAGATGACTGAATTTTTCACTGCCAGGAGGAAAAAAAATCAGGTCATTTCTGGAAGAGTTTGAATCTTGATTGCACAAGTTACTTTTTGAATGGTCAAAGTCTGTCCTGTAGCTTGCCTATGAGCCACTGTCTACATGATGGGTTGATATGCAAGGAACAGTAAGTTCATGTAGGTGGTATTTTCTATTCTCAAAAGATTTCCTATAAATGTCACATTAAATTATTTGCGCCACAAGTCATGTTTGTACATGTGAGCAATTAATGAACTGTGAGTTTGGAATACTTCTGGTGGTCTGAGTGACTTGACAACATCTGGTGTTGCAGATCTGTTAGGTACCTAACAGTAAGATTAGTAAGGTTTTCTCATTTTTTTAAAAAATGTGTAGCACTTTATTATTCTTCCATTCTCACCCTAGTGGTGTTTTAGGAACTGTTTGAACATTCTACAATAACTTGAGAACATCCTTCCACAGGAAGCTCACGAGAAAAGAAATATCTTCCCTCATCGTTCTGCTTTGAAGTTCTGTTTCTGTGGTGGTATTTGCTGATAATTAAACTGAGATAGTCTCTGATGTTTTCTTAGGTATGGAGAAGGGGAAGTACACTTGGGAATGCCAGCCTTTGCTAATTGTTTCTCAGCAATGGAGGTGTTTCTGAATATGATTCAGTGGGGAATTATGTTTCATCAAAGCAGAAGTATTTTAATTACACATTCCAACTGTGTTATCTGCATTGCATTTTAGGGATTTTAAACTGTGGCCAAAGGCTTGATGAGTAAATTAACAAATAATGTATGTATTGTGCTGGCTCTCTACTTTTGCGTAGATCAGTGCCTGCACCTCTGCCCCCCTCTTGAGAAAGCTGTAGGACACCATGAGGCCTCCCCTCTTCTCTAGGCTGAACAAATCAAATTAGCTCAGTCACTCCCCATATGTCTTGCTCTCTAGACCTTTCCCTTTTTTTTAGTCCTTTGGACACTCTGTAATAGCTTTATGCCTATGGCATCCAAGCTTGCATACAGCGTTCAAGGTGAGGACACACCAGCACAGAGCAGAGGGGGACAATCCCTTTCCTCAACTGGCTAGCTTGATGCATCCTTTTGGCTGTAAGGACATGCTACTGACTCATTCAACTTGCTGTCAGTCAGAATCCCATATCTTGTCTTGCAGTTTATACATATAGAATCTTGGAATCATAGGATCATTAAGGTTGGAAAAGTCCTCTAATATCATTAAGTACAAACATCAGTGCATCATCACCATGTCTGCTAAATCGTGTCTCTAAGTGCTGCATCTACACATTTCTTGAGCACCTCCAAGGACTCCACCACTTTCCTGGGCAGCCTGTTCTGATGCTTAACCACTCTTTCCGAGAAGAATTTTTTCCTAATATCCAACCTGAACCTCCTCTGGCATAACTTGAGACCATTGCCTCTCATCCTTTCACTAGTTACATGGGAGAAGAGATCAACTTCCACATCACCACAACCTCTATCAGGTAGTTGTAGAGAGCAATAAGGTCTCCCCTGAACCTCCTCCTGAGTCTAAACGATCACGGTTCCCTCAGCCTCTCCGCAGAAGTCTTGTGTTCTAGACTCTTCACCAGCTTCATTGCCCTTCTTTGGACATGCTCCAGTAGCTACCTCAGGATCTTTCTTGTAGTGAGGGATCACAAAATGAACAAAGTATTTGAGGTGCAGCCTTGCCAGTGTAGAGCACAGGAAGACAATCACTTCCCTAGTCCTACTGTCTGGCTGCACTATCCTAGGCTGTCACCCAAGGTGCAGAATCCAGCACTTACTCCTGTTAAACTTTGTGCAGTTGGTGATTGCCCAGCTCTCTAATTTCTCAGGATCTCTCTGCAAGGCCTCTCCACCCTTGATGGAGTCAACAGCTCCTCCCAGTTTGTTGCTGTTTTCTGCAAGCTTCAATAGTACATATTGAAGTCCAAGTCATTGATGAAAACTTTAAAGACAATTGACCCTAAAAGGGAGCCTGGTGGAACCTCATTAGAGACTGGCTGCCAGCCTGATGTAATCCCATTTACTATAAACCTTGACCCACCTGTTTGACTTCTGATATTTTGGAATTGTCTGTTCATGTGCTCTTAAGAGGTGGTACTTAAAAAGTGACCAGCCATGACCTTCAAAAGCAGTTTCTCAGTGGACTGTGCTAACTAGTTCCTTGAGCAGCATGAATTCTGCTCTTTCATATCCTTAGTAGAGGTTTTGGTGGCAGTTTTCCTCCTATCACCAAAGGTTTATAACCGTGACTACATATTGGTTACTATGGCCAAGACCGTCACCAATTGCCACTTCACTCACAAGAACCTCTCTGTTTACAAGCAACAAATCTAGGAGGGCCCCTTTCCTAGTTGACTGTGTGAAGAAGATATCATCAAGGTGTTGATCTCCTTGACCTGTTTGTATCAGCTATGTGTCATTCCAGTTAATGTTTGGGATGTTGAACTCATCCCAAAGAAAAAGTGTGGTTGATCTAGAAGTATCCTTATTTTCTTAAAGGATAATTAATCTGTGTCATCATCCTAGCTGGGTGGCCTGTAGAAGAAGACTCCCAAAACGACATCCGCATTATTTGCTTGTCCCTTAGACTTTACACAGAGGCTCTCAGCCATGTCATTACCAACTGCGAGCTATATACGACTGTCTCTTTCACACACAGTGAATCCTGTCTGCCTCACCTGCTCTGCTTAAAAGGGCCACTCCTCACCAAAGTCTTGCATGATAGTACTAAAGAAAAAACTGCGTTTTATTTATAATCTNTGAACTGCTTTCACCTGTGCTCCCATGGCTGACTCAGTGCTTGCCTCAGGTGGTCAATCAGAGGTTCAGGCCATGATTCAACAGTTCCCATACACCAAGACACTGAAAAATAGATGGATATGAAGTAGAAGAGGCAATTCTTTTTTCTTTTTCCTCTTCTTTCCATGACTATTCAGGAATGCAGAAAACTGGTTAAACTATCTAATATTATTCCCTTTCAGGGAAAGTATATACATAAACTTTTGCAATCCTGATATTGAATTTGCTACTTTGGTTGCTTGACATTAAAGAAGTTGTCATACATGATTACTTAGCTATATAGTTCTATACTGGGAAAACTAAGGGAATTTCTTGTCGATATTCTACAGTAATAGCAAAGTAAAGAAGAAGAGAAGCTGTAATGCCTCTTTGGGGAATGGATAGCTGACAGTGAATTTTTATTAAGGCTATGTTCTATTTCTAAATTACAATGCAATGTTTGCTGCAGCTTTTTTCTCCTTAGTCGTTAAATTGTTCATGTTAATGGAATCCTTTTGTTCAGGTAGATGGTGAGAAACTATGAATAAACAAAGCATTAGAGCTGTGTCAGTTGTTCCAGTTCAGATTTGGCAGGAGGATGGTGAGAATCAATTGCTACTTGTCAGGTTGTGTATAGAGTATTCCAGACCTTAATCTTACATGTGCTAGTCTCTTCCATAATGGATTCTGTCCTCTGAAAACGTAGATATCATAGAATCATAAAATGGCTTGGGTTAGAAGGGACCTTAATGTTGAACTTCCCGTGGATTCCCATGCACCTGCAGTTTGCGGCCCGGACCATGCAAGCANAAGAAACTGATCCTTTTAAGAAGTGGCTGAATGGACTGTTTGAGGGAATAGGCTCATGGCTAAAATAATTACTTAAGTTTCTTTAATAGGGTTTGCAATCTTTGTATGCTTTTGGTTTGCCTTCCATGCTCTATAAGATATTTGTAGAATTGTAGAATTGTTTGCAATGCATGATATACACTGCTTTTGATAGACATTTAGGTTATCATAGAATTCACAAAATATTGTAACTAGTATAGGGTTTAGATAGATAGATTTAGGTGTGTGTAAAATTGCGTTTGCGCTATAATGGGACAATGCTTTATTGAGCTTGGGGGAGAGGGAAATGTTGTATTAGGCGACAGCAAGGCTACGGGATGTCACGGGATAGTGCCCCCCCGGCTCAGTAATTGGACAATACACCCTTAGGGGTGTAGACGAAGTACAGCAAGAAAGTATTTAAACGAATGCCACGTGTGATTAAACGCCATTTTTCTGCACATCATATTGGTGTCTTATGCAGTTCTAGGCCCTGATCAGGTAATTGATCAGTCTCGCAGAGGGTTAATACAGCCTGAACAGATCGATCACGACAACACAAAATAGAAATATTTTGGGGAACAAAATATTATATAAAGCAAAATTATATAAATTGGCTTATTTTTGATTTCCTAGTCTAAACATTCCTGATATATTTGTAAAATTTGTCAGAACCATTTTTTAAAAAAAATCTTAGAACTTTATGCTTGTAGAAAAAAGCTAATGCTGAATTTTAGAACAAGTTGGCTATTTCTAGCATTAGTCCATTAGAAATACATTTTACTAGGCAAACATACTTTTAATAGTTAAGAAATGTGTGGTAAATACAACTGATGAAAGGAAAGAGAATTGAAAATAGTAGTAGAAAAAGGAAAGGATTATGCTAATCTTGAAATGCAATAATTTCCCTGATAATTATGTTTATTGTGATATTTTATTCTTTTTGTTGTATTTGCAAAATTACACTTTCATAGTCATTAATAATTGTTGAGTTTTCTACCCTGCTAGTTAGGAAAATGCACTGTACTGTACTTTTTTCCATTCTCCCCTTTCATAGAGGCACATTTTCATATCTCCAAAATCACAACTGAGCAAAATGTTTACTTCATTTGAGATGTTAAGTTCTCACTCAGTGGAAGTTGATGAAAAGCATCTCATTGACCTTAGTGGCCAATCTTTCCAGGCTGAATGCAATCTTAGCAAAGAAAGTATATATGCATTTATTCACTGATGCGGATGGTCAAGAAACAGATAAGATTCTCAAAGTTTGAGTATAATCTTTGAAAATGTTTTCTTCATGCAGTTGTCATGGAGAGGGGGAGGGATAACAGTGTGGGGCTCTTTCCCCAGTGGATCACAGTGGTAGCATAAGCTGGGGTAATAGGGGTTGAGGTTCAAATCCAGCTTCAGATTGAGGCTCTCCCTCACCTTCCAGCAGAGACTTTTAACCTGCAGGCTGTCCTGCTTGGATTGTTAGAGGGAACTACAGAAATTTCAAAGCAGGACCCTCTGGTCCTGCTACTGGGGCTGCATCAAAGCTGATCACATTGAACAGCACTAAGTACACTATTTTTTCAGAGCTACTTGGAACCTTTCTAATGTGGCTTTGCACTGGGAGAATAAATATCCTCCAAATCTTTATGGCTCCTAAATTTTGTGGGAGAAGGTCTGTGCTTACTTGTAGAAGAAGTATCTCCCCATCTGTTCTCTCTTATTGATGACAAAAACAAAATAAAAATAAAAATAAAAAATTACAGTTCATTCTGTCCACTGAATATTTTACTTCTTCCAGGTGTACTTTTCTGGTTAACTGCCACACTCTGAAATGACTTGCAGTAAGACATCCTTGATGACATGTTGTTGGGCTGCTTCAGGCAGGAAGGATTCAAACCTGATTTACCACACTTCTTATTACAAATTTTACCCCAAATCCTACAGCTCTGCAAACATCACTTTTTCCTGTTCTGCAACTTGCAAAGGAGAGTATTGACCTACCTGATCATATTCATTAGATATTTCATGGCTCAACCCTTTGACATCCCAGGGTTTTTTAAGATGTGTATAGATGCCTTAGTATAGCAGTGGGCATAAAAAAAATGTACTTTATTTGTACAAGAAGCAGTATAGCTATAATGATGTGGCTCTTTCTGTCCAAGCTATTTTTAAAATAATTCTGTTAAAGAGGAAAATATTCCACATAATGTTCCTAGTTAAAACTGAGATGTCAAAGAAGTTTTTATCCAGAAAACATAACCAAATTGAAAATATTGACCTTCCTGTCTGAGAAACTCACAATCCAGATAGCATGAATTCAGAAAATATTCTCAAGTTTTCCTTAAAAATACTCGGATGACCACAATGTCCCATTATGTTCTCTGTTCAGGATTAGATGGGACCAGCTGGTTAGTGGAGTTCAGATTTTGCCAATAAGAAGAAAGACTGAAATATGAGGTTTAATCTGTCGTTGCCCAGACAACTTTTATTCTCAAATAGTCCAGGGGAGTAGACCATATTGCAGATAATGTCAGAAACTTCACCAATGAGCAACAGAAAAACATCCTTCAGTCTGTCCTAAAGGAAAACACCTGACTGACTTTGAATCTAGTAGTAGGTTAATTCAAAAGGACAGAGGGGTTAGCAAAATACTTTTTGACAGGAATGATATCAAATGTATTTATTTTTCAATGATAGATTGAAGTATAACCTTCATACAGAAGGCACTGAATAATTTTACAAGCCAAAGCCTTTTGGCTGTCATTTCCCCTCTCTTTTCCTGCATTTCACGGAACCCATAAAAATGAAGTTATTGTGAACTTTAAAAAATGCTCAGTTTTCTTCTATATTGACTTGTGGATGCCATTGTTATTTTTTGTAAGTATTTAGTGTTTCATACAGAAGTTACAGCCTGCTGTCATCCCTTGGAAGAGTTAAGAAACTCCTTTATTTTTTCAGCCCAGAGAGAAACAGAGCACCCGAAAAGTATCTACGTCACAAATATTCTACATTCCATTTTCTCTTATTCTTCCTTTGTTAATTACAAAAATATCTTTAAATGGTAGGTTCAGTTTCCATTACAGATCTTTCCAGTAAGCTCATTATTATGGGTTGGTTGGTTGCAGCATTGATGGATATAGAGCTTGTTGGCTCTGGTACAGAACAAGGGGAATGTTGTTAGCCCAAACCATTTTCCTGACTTTGAGGTGTTGTTTCCAGGGCAGAAACACTGAGTGGGGGATTGATTTGAATTGTTTTATTATAATGGTGTCTTCACCAGGAATTAATTGTATGCAAATAGAGTAATGATAATAAGTGACAGTCATGGCTGCTGCTATGCTGCTCCATTACATCTTGTTTACAGCAATGAACATGAATTGNAAAAAAAAAAAAGAAAATCCATGAAAATAGTTTGCTCTTGCTATTTTTTCCCATGATAATCCCAAACGCACATTCAACACTAAAAGAAGGTTGAATATTCAAGAAACAAAGCATGAATTGGTAAAATACCAATTTGGGAATTACTTCTGCTCTATTGACACAATTCAGTGATCAGAGAGAAATGTAATGCTGTAAGATAATTTTTTAGAGGCTTAAATAGGTTTGACATTAAATAATGATCAATGTATGATATACACAATAATATATTAAATCTGGGTCTAGTTTAAAAAAGACACAAAGTTTAATTGAAACTCTGTACAGATTAAGAACTCTTTAAAAGATGGATCAACTTCTTTTAAGCCTACTAATTAGGCATATTAGTCACAGTTTTCACGAGTGACATGTGAAGTCTTCCTGCAATTCATGTAACCACCCACAACAGTATTAATAATAACATAAAAGCAGAATTGCTTGTTATGAAAAGGCTCTATGACACTAGTTTTATAAGGTGATCTACAGTAAGCCTGTTGCCTGTAATTATGTATACTTTTGTGCTTCTTGCTGTGCAATTATCTCTGAGGTACATTCCCATCCAAATTTGAGGTGGGCTGCTTGTTTTCAAACGTACTCCAATTAAGGGCTAGTTCCACTGGTTGCAATGCCAAAAAGTCTATCAGGAAACTGTCATATTTTTTTTGCTTCTGAATTAAAACTTGTATGCTTATGTGTGTGTGTGTAAAAGAAGTTCAAAGAGAAATGCATTACTGTAAGTTTGTTTGTTTTCCATTTTTAATCATCTCCCATGTAGAACAGAAGCATATAAATAGAAGTAAGAAATACAAAGGGGAATAGAGGAAGAAGATCCAATTCAGAGACATCCTACTTGCCAGGTAATTTTATCAAATGTTTAAGCAAGAAGGTTGAGATATCATATAGTGTTGGAAGATTTTGTTGGAGATCACTTTTGCTTGTTAGGAGTCCTAGATACTCAAGAGATGCAAATGTTTCCACACTCAATTATAAGTTAATTTCCTTGTTTGTTAAAAAATTCCTGTATCTGACTCAAAGGCCTTTGTTACTCACAGTTAGAAACCATAGAGCCAGTTTTGAAGTTACATGCAGAACATGTCTTTCTGATAGTTGTGTGAAAATGTATGGGACTCCGCAAAATTAGGAAACAGTTGATCAAAGTTTACACTGTTCTTGTTTCAAGAACAACAATCTCTTGCTCTTTAAAGATCTAGTGCTCTTTAACATTTTTATCAGTGACATTGATGACAAAATTGAGTGCAGCCTCAGCAAGTTTGCTGATGACACCAAGCTGAGTGGTACAGTTGACACAGTGAAAGGAAGAAATGCCATTCAAAGGGACCTCAAAAGATTTGAAAGGTGAGCCCGGGAGAATCTAATGAGGTTCAACACAGCGAAGTGCAAGGTTTCGCACTTGGGCTGGCGGAATCCCAGGCATATATACAGACTGGAAGGGGCAGTCCTTGAGAGTAGCCCTGCAGAGAAGGACCTGAAAAACTTAACATGAGCCAGCAGTGTGCTCTTGCAGCTCGGAAAGCAAATGGTATCCTGGGCTCCATCAGAAGAGGGGTGGTCAGCAGGGACAGGGAGGTGATTGTCCCTCTCTACTCTGACCTCGTGAGGCCCCATCTGGAGTACTGCATCCAGGTCTGGAGCCCCCAGTACAAGAAAGACAGAGAGCTGTTGGAGAGGGTCCAGAGGAGAGCCACAGAGATGATCAGAGGGCTGGAGCACCTCCCCTATGAAGACAGGCTGAGGGAGCAGGGCTTGTTCAGCCTGGAGATAAGAAGGCTGCGGGGTGACCTAATTGCAGCTTTCCAGTACCTAAAGGGAGTCTATAAACAGGAGAGGANTTGGCCTCAGTTTGATTTTAATTTGAGGATAATTTCTAAGATCATGTTGTTTATAAAATGTCACAACAAAACCTTGAGATTCAGTTTCAAATAGCAGTATTGAAAATAGGAAGTCATTAGAGGTACAGGAAAGTTCGCTTAGAAGAACTTTCTAGTTGCTGGGTTAAAGTTTCTTTTCCATTTCCCAAGCAAAAAACAATCACTGGAAAAAAAAAAAAGGCAAATATTACTGGAACACCTCTGCACGTAAAATAAATTAGTGCTGGACTGTTGGGACTGAGGGGATACTACTGATTTTACTGATTGCTCATTATGCAATCTAAAAGAACCTTTGCGTTTTTGCTTTTTCTGTACTCTTAAGACAAATTCAAGAAATTCAGAGTAAAAGAAATGCTATGAACATCAGTGTAAGTTAAGGAACAAGCTGATTTGTCACAACACTGGAGATACAGAATAATTTTAATAAGCCTTATTCACTGTGATCATCTATCTTCCAGGCAGAACACTGAAACCACAGATATTTTTTCGAAGAAAATGTTGTTATAGTGCAAATGGAGAAGAGTGGATGTATTTTGCTGCCTTTGCCTTCTGTGGCATTAGCTTCTAGCTCTTTTTGAGCAAGAGGGAGTAAAGAAGACTTTAAAATTTAAGAATTAACCTTTTTCCTGCTTTTTGTACTTTAAATGGATTATTTATGCATTGAGCAGAAGAAATATAGGAACAGTATTTGTTCAAAAGAACAGTCAAAAACATGCTTTTTTAGACATTTCCATGTTAAAAAAATGATCCCTTCAGTAATAAAAGAACAGTCATGCAGGGCTTGACTGTTTGTGGCTGGTTTGTTTTAAAATTTTAATGGTTTTACTACATTTAATTTTAAATATCTCAGCAACATAAGAACTCCATCTGTCAACTTGGTGAAAGAGAAGGAGAGAAAAGTTTAAAAATAGTCTTTAAAACTTCAATGGTATAAGACATTGCTGACTTTCTAGATCTCCTTCTTCTAGGAGATGCAAAAGTGAAGACTGAAAGTTTATTCAGAAAGTTAATGCTCTTTGAAAACTTGTTTGCATATGGCAGTCAAGCTATGCTTTACCTAACATAAATAACATGATTATATAACTGGAGATATTAAACATTCAGTTTGGTTGAATTGTCAGGCCCTAGTTCATGCATAGAGCATGTTACTGTGTTAGCTGCACAATGAGCAATATTATGTAGAAAAGGTTTAGGAGCCCAGGCAAGCCCTGAAGCGTTCAACTCTTATTAATATATAATAAATCCTGATCTTTATCTCTTTTTTAATTCTAGTAAGGTTTAAGACCCTCTGTGGCATGAAGCTGAGATTCTCTGCTTGCCAGTGTCCACAGTGGGAAGGCCTGAGCAGGCTTTGAAGGCCACCAAGAACCTGGTCTGAGAGACCAAATGCTGGCAGGCATTGCTGAAGTGCCCAGGGTGCTAAATACATCCCATAAATAAAACCCATGTCAATTGGGAATTAGGGCTCTCTTTAGACAATAATCAAGGGTATCTACTGCTTCAGTCTCCACATCCTTGAAAAAGAAATTGCCTGAGTGCTCAAACATGGATTTAGCTGCCCTGTTGAGGGGATAATGTTTGTCTTCCAGCTGAGTTCTGTCGCTGTATGATTTTAGATACAGAACTGCCCAATTCAGCTTAAATCTCTAAGGAAATCTGCAAAGCAGGTCACTTTGCTGTTCTGCAGAGCTAACTGTAACAAACAGTGGGTGGTGGCGAGTAACAGAGCAAAGAGACTTTTACAAATATACCAGTGTCATTTTCCCCAAGCAGACCCTTCTCCATCTGAAAGAATTCAGCTTCCACAGCTCAGGGGAAAGGCCTCACCATCAGAATTATGGAATATCATAGATGTGTGAATTCACAATCCTCATGGCGAAGTTGCACTATCAGACAATGAGGAAAGTCTCTAGTAAGGAAAGATAGCCAAAGAGATGCAGATGTACGATACAGCTAGGCCTGCAACTGGCTGCTCTCTTCCAGGACAAAAGCAAGCTATCCTCAGCTGACGGCTTGCTTTCCCTATGATTCTTAACTTCCTAGCTGCAATCTTGTCCAAATTCAATAGGTGGGATGAAATGTCTTCTCATTTTTTTTTCTGCTTGTGTTACAGCCTGCTATTAAGAGCATGCAGGACACATAAGGTCAAATCTCCCCCTGTGTGAAGAAAGCCCACAGTCTAATTCTCCCTTAATATCTTTTCACTGTACCAGTGAAATAAATACAGGAAGAGATCTCATTTGGAGGCAGTGACCCTGCTTAATAGCTGAGATAGCCCATATTTACTTCAAGTATGTCTGGAAAAACTTTTTAAACTTACAGGTAAGTGAACCAGAAAAAAAAAAAAAAGTCTGAGAAACCATTTTAGATGTTGTAATGACAAGCAAATGGAGATGCCCTTAATAAAATGATGCATTATACCATCTAGGAAAATGTACCCAACTGATCTGTCACCAGAGCATAACAATGTGGCATTTATTTCCTCTCTCTAATATGTCAGGGACAGAACATCTTCCAGGACCATTAAAATAAGTGGGTGTGTATCAGTTTAAAATTCATCTAAGAGTCTGGCCCTTTATTTAAAGTATTATTCGATTTTTTTTTTCTTTCAGTTATCTTTCAGAAAAGATGGCAACTTGGGGTTAACATTCCATCAAAAACCTATCATTTTCTTATTCCCACCAATCCCCTTTGCAGAAGCAGTCTAACTTGCTGTACAAATGTCACTGTTTCCACTGGGATCTCCAGACCTTTGAATGTCGTAGAACACTGTATTATTTAGTACTGCAATAAGATAATCTTTTCAACAGCTCTTTTCTAGTGAGACTTCTCCAAAAAGAACCTATAAAGAACAGATGCCAGTTTTTAGTCACTTAGGAATTTTTTCAGTTAAGTGACTTTTACCTTTATCCAGTGGGACTTTGATTTTCAGACACAGATATCAAGATAAGAAAATGTGCTGTCACTGGCAGGCTTCATGAGGGTTTGTTTCTTTTTCCCTTTCCTTCCATATTTCAGAATTAAAAACAACTACAACAACAACAACAACCCCCCCCTCCCCCCACACACACACACAAAAAACAACTAAACCTTCAAATCCCAGAACCTTCATCTGCCTGTCATTTTTGGGAAGCCTGTTATCAAAAACTATTATAAATACTTTCTTAACAGAGAACTGTATGTAATTAAATATATAACGTGAAACAGAAGGATTTCAAAGTATAGTCAGATTTAATTTTCTCCTTAAATAATGCTAAATGTGAGAATTTTAAAATTCACTCCATCTGCAGAAAATGTTCTCTCTGCAGGACATGAGTTGCAATAATTCACTTATCTGAAATTGCTTTTTTCAGACAATAAACTGCAGACATATGCATGTGTACGCTGTTTTCCTCAGAGAAATACTCCAAAAAGCAACTGAAGTCAAAGAATAATAAATACTGTTATCAAAGTATAGTTTTCTTGTTTTTCTTGGTTGCAGCTCTTTTGGGTGGAACAAGACAGCTCAGATGTATATGGGACTTTCCCTTGTCTGGGCCAGACAGA
This sequence comes from Pavo muticus, assembly GCA_016647715.1. Lineage (NCBI taxonomy): Eukaryota > Metazoa > Chordata > Aves > Galliformes > Phasianidae > Pavo > Pavo muticus. The sequence continues at coordinate 16,092 of JACDJE010000436.1, forward strand.
GACTGCCATATCTCCTACCACAATCTGGAATAAGCTGTTTCAAAGGTACTGGCTACGCAAGAGCTCATACTGAGTTGACATGCATGTTAAAGCATATTGGTATCTCTCTAGCTAACACTGCTTGGTGTTTCTACTGCCCATATGTACAGTATTTTCAGTGCAGTCAGGGGCAGGAGGGAAAGAAAGTCTAGAAGTAGACTGTGCATTGAATCCCCATCACTCTTCTTGTAGGCGTGACATCCCATAACAATATGGATATTTACAGTAGTCAGCCATCAAAGGATACTATATGTATCATCCTCGCTATTGAGGATCAGGAAACCATGTCTTCTCCAGTGAAGAGCCATGCTTTTATTTCAAGTGGGAGTTTCAACATGTGCTTGAGCAAATAAGGCATGGGAAAACACTAAGCATGTCATTAGACTCAGAGATTTGAATGGGACACAGCCTCCTTCAGTATGTTTTACCTGAAATGATTATATTTTCCTATATTATTATTATTATCATCATCATTATTCCAACACAGGAAGTTACAATGTTCGTGTGGGGGGGATTATTGGACTAGATGATCTTTCAAGGCCCCTTCCAATCCCTGATATTCTGTGATATTCTGTGATTTCAGAGACCATGATCTTACACAGAAATATTATCAACAGAAAATTGTAATTTAAAATAGCCAAGCCAGTACCTCATCCATCCTGCTGGTCTCATCATTTTTTATCTTTGTGTGATCTTCTCTGATTATTATAAGTGAAAAACCATGAAGCAGCTTTTATATATCATCTCTCTGTTTAAAATCTTTATTGCATTTGGGAAAAATAGAAGGCAATCCTTAACACATTTCACAAATCAAAAATGTTAATATCTGTTTTAAATAATATAAAGATTGAAAAGTTGTCCTGGTTTCATCTGAGACAGAAATTTTTCTTTTTAGTTCATAGTGTCTGGTATGATGTTATGTTTATGCTTTAGGAGAAAAAACAATGTTGATAGTACACCGATGTTTTAGCTGTTGGTGAGCAGTGCTGTAAAGAGCCAAGGGCATTTTAGCTTCTTGTACTGCTGTGCCAGCAAGGGGGCTGGGAGAGCACAAGGAGCTGAGAGAGGATAGAACCAGGACAGCTGACCTAAACCGGACAAAGGGATATTCTATCATATATGACATAATGCAAAAACTATTAAACTGTGGGGAGTTGCCTTGGGGGGGGGGAAGAGCTGCCTGGTGACTGGCAGAGGATCTGTCAGCAGGTAGTGAGCAACTGCATTGTGCATCACTTGGTTTGTCAATCCATAAGTAATGCCTCCTATTTATTTCTATGGAAATTTTAACAGATGGAAAGAGTAAAACAACACTATTTGATAGAGCAAATTCTCAGATACAAAATACTTTTTTTTTTCAACATTGTCATCATAGTTAGGTATTCATTTTTGCCAGTGATGAACAAGAGCCTGCATGCTGTGCTCATAAAAACCTACACCAGTGGAAGTGACTCACTATATAAGTCTAAATAAGCCTGTTAGTATCTAGCCAGGCATGTCCAACCACAAGCCCACAGGCCATGTGCAGCCCAGGACAGCTAGCAATGTGCTCTGCTCTCAGCTCCCATATCATCATGGTGGCAGCTCTTCCCCACCAAGTGGGTGGCCCAGTCCTGAGCACTCACCTATCACTCAGCAACAACCAGACATCGGCCCAATACAATATTTCTTCACTCACTGCAGGCCAGGAAAGTCAAAATATTGGATGCCCATGACAGGCTATGGTAGTCCTGGTGCATTCACAGTAGTTTTCATCAGTGTGGACAGGGAGTGGGTAAAGCCAATAGATAAGTTTGTCTAATTGGTCTGTGCTGTCCTGGAATGGTATGTATTAAAAAAAAAAAAAAAAAAGAGTTGAGGAGAGCAGAAGACTCTATTCCTTTCAGCTGTTGTCTTCCTTTCTTTTTCAGGCATTTTTGTCTACTAATTTACATCCAAATACATTTCATAATTGTACTTGAAATTATACCAGACATTCAACTCAACTTCTGTCTTTATAGTTTTACTAATCACAGGATTTTATCATTCTATTCCCTTTCAATTTTGGAGTTGCTGAAGAGTATATTTGCTTCTGCATTTATTAATTTGTATGTAGTATTTTCCACTATCTTTCATTATTACATTGTAACCTCTTATTTGTTCTCCGCTGTTTGTATTTCAGCATTTTTAGAGGCTGTGCTTTGATTATCTCAGTCAATAGGACATAACATTTACAGTTGCTATTTTTACATTTTAAGAAATATGTCCCTAAATTATTCTGCCTCAGATGTCTTTAGAAATAATTATCTCATACAGAAGGAGGCTTGTTTATTGAGATTGTCTGATTGTTTTTGAGTTTTATCATTAAGTTCATCCAAATACCTGTTTGTTTCTGTGGTAAAAATTGCTACATATTATACAGGATAAATATGTATTAAAATTAGTTTAAAGTAAATAAATAAATAAAAGGGAAAAAAACTTAAATCTCTATAAATAGAAAGTAAATTTCTGTGTCGTAGAAGTCCTTTATTTTGCTAAGTCTTCAAGTTCAGGAGCTTTGTGTCAGAATCTACTCTGTCTGATTTGCACTAAAATTGCTGTAATTTACTGCTGTACCTGGAGCCAAGACACAATAGGTGATGATTTCCAAACACAGAAAAGGAAAAGTTTTCTCTGAGGAAAGAATAGCAAAGTCATCTGAATAAATCAAAACTCTTGTGTATAACACTCCTGAGAAAGGAACAATATGCTTCAGGGACTTTGTTCAGTGTTCCTGGAGATATAAGTTGTCCAAAAGTCATTACTTTCCCCTTTAAAATTTTTCTTCCTCAAGAGAAATATTTTGTTAGGGAATCTTGTAAGAAATATTTTGTAATGATTTCTAAGATAAGTAATATTTGTAAAATTTTGTTTTATTTATATCTATAAAAATAATCTGTGAATGCGTCTTAAAAATATCAAGAATGAAAGATCTTGGATAAAAGTCTTCCAAGGCATTTGGAGTTTAAAAGACATGAAAATTACTCACACATCCTGAAAAAAAAACTGATACATAAATTCAGGAAGCCAACTATATTTAGTGTTAGTTGGAGTAAGAATGTTTTCTGAACCTCAACTGACATGGTTTAGTGGGCATGGGTGATGGGTTGATGGTTCGCCTAGATGATCTCTGTAGTCTTTTCCAACCTTAATGGTTCTATGATTCTATGTATTTATTAATTCTCTCTACTTTTCCTGCTTGTTACTTGCTAAAAAAGAATTATTTCATTTGCTCGTACCATCTTGCTACCTAAGTACAATTTGCAGCTGTTCCTATCACAAAGTAAGAATACAGTGTAAGTCCATTTATGTTGCCTTTCCTAATTCAACCTGATAATGATGCATTCAGATGATATCACACAGTATGGAAAAATGCTGATGTTCTAACTACCATTACAAACTTTTTCTTGCTTGTAACACACCATTAACACAGATTATTCTGAAGGTTCATTGACCTATATGCCATCTATATTCTATACAATGTTTCATTTGCTAGCCTCATTCTATACAATTGATATGTTGTTCCAAAAAGAACAACAACACTGACAAGAGAAAAATTGTAATATTCTAGTTTACTGTTCCAAGCAAAGCTGGAAAATGTAAAACGAAGGTCAATTACCTGTAAAACTGAACCCATGGAAGACTGACAGTAACATTGTTTCAGAGTTTGCATCTTCTTTCTCATGGTATGTGTCACTGCTTTTTCTGCAATTGCCCCTGAGGACTCCATTGAGCTATCTCATGACCACAATGACATGACTTCTGTTGATGTCCGTGAGTTATCCGGTTTGCATTGCTCATACGGGTGCAGCATGCGCAGCACGTCCGGGCCGAAAAGCACATCCACACCAAGAGGGTGAATGGCAAAAAGGGGCCTTTATTGCAGGGAAAAGGCAGCTTATATACTCTACATATCTCTACATATCTTCTATGTACATCATCTATGTCCTTCAAGCATGTGTCATACATTATTCGTAGAGCGGGGGAGTCCCTATCGCATCACAACCCGATACCCCGTTATCGCCTACTACAACAGACTTCACCTAGCTTTCTTGTTAAAAGTAGAAAATAAAATAACATCAAACAAAAAATAAAGGTTTTAATAGTGACGATCTTGCTTCATTCCTTTAGTTTTTCTTCCACTAATAACTCTATTAAACGTAAGTTTTTCTATTCATTGTTTTCCAGACTATTTGTTCTCTTCCATTCTCCTCCCACTAGGTACGTTTTCTTGCCCACTAGTTCAAGTATCTTCATCCTAAACTGTAATATGCTAAAATGTAATATATTAAAATGTCTACATAAACCCACACCACCAACAAACATCTTTCTCCTTGTCTGTGTTACTGCTTAGTTCTACTGTTAAGCATATGATTGTTCTGTTGTAGCTCTCAAACCCTTGAGACATAAGCAGGGGAAAGTATAAATGGTAGTGGGAATTCTGAAATGTCTTTATAATTCAGGACATAAGTCCAACTGAGTCTGTTCCTGTTGGGGCTCTCCACGGGCTGTGCCTCCTTCAGGCCTCATCCACTGCTGCCCTGTGGGCTCCTCCATGGCTCCATGGGGAAATCTGCTCTGTGAGGTGCCTGTGGGCTGCAGGGGGATGGCCTGCTGCTCCATGGCCCTCTCCTGGGCTGCAGGGAGATGCTGCTCCAGCCTGGAGCTCCTCCTGCCCTCCTGCCATGCTGACCTTGGTGCCCACAGGGCCGCTTCTCTCCCATCTCTCATCCCTCTCTCCCTCTCTCTGCTGTTGCACAGTGATATTTATTTCACTTCCTTAAATCTGCTCTCCCAGAGCACACCCACCATTCTCAATGTCTCAGCTCTGGCAGTGGTGGGTCCTTTTAGAGCTGTCTGGAACTGAATTCTATCTGACAGTGGCTATCTTTCAACTCCTCTCTGCAGGCCAATCCCCTTGCCCTTCCTCCCCACTCCCTCAAAACTTGCCATGTAAATGTAATACAGGTTAACCCACAGCAGTCCTTTAGGTGTAAATAGAGACATAAATGAAGCAGTGAACAGAACTGCATTAAAGCTCTCCACATCTTATCTCAAAATAAAGCCACTTTCATTCTCAAGAATCTCCATAAGAAAAGAACACAATTTCCAGAGATCTCTTGGTAATATGAAAAAAAAATGACATTTAAGTAAGTGGTTTACAAAAAGATGCATGTCCTAGGTTTACACCTAGATGCATGTCCTATTTCTGGTTCTTTTTTCTGGATTCTTGAATGCCAGACACATATCCTTAAAGAAAGATCCTTGAAGAAAATGAAAGAGAATAGGATAAAAATAAATAGAATAAAATCAAACAGAATGAAGCAGCAAAGATGCCAATGACAAGTACAAAAGTAGTGCTGAAAGAAGATGTGAAGAACTACAATAAAATCACAATGGTCCTGATTAGAACACAACTGTACATTAAGGAGTCAGTGGTCCACATAGCAGTTAACCTGAGAATCACAGAATCACAGTAACATAGAATTGTAGGAGTTCCAAGGGACCTCTGTAGATCATCTAGTCCAACCCCCTGCTAAAACAGGTTCCATACAGCAGGCTGCACAGGTAAGCATCCTTGTGAGTCTTGAATATCTCTACAGAAGGAAAATTCATAACCTCTCTGGGCAGCTTATTCCAGTGCTAAATAACTGTCACAGTAAAGAAGTTCTTCGTCATGTTCTTGTGGAACTTCTTATGTTCCAGTATGTGCTCATTGCCCCTTGTTCTGGCTCTGCTCACCACTGAAAAAAAGCCTGTACCCATCCACTTGACTCCTGACCATTAGTTAATTATAAGAGTTGATAAGATCCCCTCTCAGTCTTCTCTTCTCCAGGCTGAACAGCCTTTCCTCATATGTGAGATGCTCCATGCCCTTTATTATCTTTGTTGCCCTCTGCTGGACTATCTCCAGTATTTCCCTGTCTTTCTTGAACAGAGGATCCCAGAACTGGACAAAGTACTTCAAATTTGGCCTCACAAGGGTAGAGTAGAGAGGGAGGAACACCTCCCTTGATCTGCTGCCAAGGAACGTTATTAGGCATCCTATGCAGTGATGTGCTGTGCCATATTGCACATACAGCTTTCTGGCCTGTATTGTGCTCTGTACATCCTTTGGCCATAGGATGAACTCAGACAGAGGAGCCCACAGATAGTTTCCACTTGGTCCTGGAATTACACCACTTGTATGGCCTTGCCTTTATCTAGCAGTGCAGCAAAAAGTACTCATGCAAAAATGGATTTTTTCGTATTAATCGTGATGTGAAAAGATGTCTTGGAAAGCTATAGCAAACAGAAATATGGTCCTAAAGAAATAGAGTGCCTTCATAGTTACTTGTTAGATGCTAAGGATAAAAGTTCTGTAACTGACTGAGTAACATAGAGACAAAGGAATTTTTTTCAGAGAGCACTGCTTTGTTAACAAAAAGAAGATGTATTCAGAATGGAAACTGCTGGATAGCCTTTACTGACATGGATAACTGGGAAGAGTTTTTTGTTCTTCAAATCTGTAATTAGTAAGTAATTTCTTTTCCAAATTAAGGACTGGATAGAAAGATCATAGTGTCTCCCAAATTTTTTAGGTTTTCATCAGGATCAGATGAAGTGAAAATGAGAAAAGAAAGCACATAAATTTATCGTTCATATTCAAATTGAATGAATTTGATCACCGCCTACCCAACATGTCTATCCAACATGCAGACATAAAGAAAAAGATCCTCCTGTAAATGCCTTACATATCTAACAATTTCTTTATACTTTTATCATAAGCAAAAGTAGTCATCTTCTGAACTCCTCCTTACAAATGCTCTTTTTCCCTGTTTGGCAGCATGATCCATCTTGTATGGTGATAAATCAGGAAAAGCCATTTAAACATCACTGATCATTCTGGCACAGTCACAGAATTGTATAAATAGAAGCCTTGCAAAGTAGAAAAGTAAATCAAGTTGTCGATAAAGAGATGACAAAAAATGATGATGTATGAGCACATGGAATATCGATTAAAGATTGGGGGTTTTGAATACAGCTAAGGCAGTAATGGAAAAGGTCAGGGGGAAGGCAATTAAAATGGTTAGAGAAATCTCACTTTTGGAGGGTTGCCAGCCTACAAGACTGTGATGCTTATAATACTCTCAGGCTTGCTTGGGGCTAGAGATCACACAAACTAATCTATAGAGGAACAGATGAATGACTGGCAACTAGCTAGCATTAATTTTCATAACATCACAAGCAATCTTCAGTGAGGAGCTGATCCAGATTTATTCCTCTTATGTAAGACTCCAGAGCCCAGAGTTTCATGGCCCCAAAGCAGCTGTAAGCTTCTGTACATGCACATGCAGGGGAAAAAAAAAAAAA
>JACDJE010000436.1:29550-53355 GCA_016647715.1 Pavo muticus
TTTTTTTTGCTTTCTTGAGAATCCATATGCTGCTAGTGTACAGTATTGATCTCTACCTAAAGCAAAAGTAAGCAAATTAATTACACAAACCACAGAATCTATCATGTTGTTAATACATTACTAATTGAAAAAGTGGTTAAATAAATGAACCTCACAGTAAACATGAAAAATCAATACACTTGAAAACTAAGAGTTTAGCAAAATAAATAACAATAGCAAATTTAGCTTTAATACAGGCATAATACACACATGACCATGGGCAATGTAAAGAACATTATTTTGTCTCAGTTTCAAAAATGCTCCCCCAGAAAAGTGTACAGAGACATGCAGACTTTATGCTGACTTTCCTAAAGGCAAAGTTTAATCAGAAACAGCTGAAACATAGGTGTCAGGGCCTATAAAATCTTACAAGTGCCTCAGATTACACATTGAGATGCAACCCTTCTTTTTCCCTGTTGTTCTGTAATGCATCTCTGATACTGGATCTTGAGGCCTGTCTTGTGGAAGTACTCGCTTTGCTTATTCATACTTCAATATTGAAGCAGAAACTGCCTTCCCTCAACCCTGGTTCATCCCACAAAATGAAGATAAGGGGAATTAACATTAAACAATATTTGATACAGAATTATTTATTTCCTCTTTTTCTAAACAATTATATTACCTTGAAAATATCTGGGATCCACCATTTCCATTCTGCTGTGTTTCATCATGTTAACTTACCTAATACTCAAATATTATTGTCAAGATATGAGAGTCTGAGTAGGTTCTCACTGCTGCTATAGCATAAAAATGTCTTAATAATTTTTAAAGCCTGTGATGGAGAAAGAGGAACTTGTGTGTCTCCTGGACTCTTTGTCTGCATACTAATTCAATCACTATGGCAAAAAATGAGGAAATCTGTTTTTAAAGAACTTGCTACCTTCTTTGTTGCCTTGAGTAGCAGTGAAGAAGTTCAGGGATTGCCTTTTCCAATTTGTAGTCAGCAAAGCTCCTTTTATGTTTCATTATCTGCCAGGAAAGAAAAGAAAGCTATTCGGTCAGAGAGATATAGGACACCAATTGAGAAAACAGAAAAAGAAGTTGGAGGCAAAGGAAGCTGATTGCAGGAGTTCATTACTCCTGAGGAATTGAGTACAGAAATAAGTAAGAGCTTAGAAGACACAGTGCATGTGAAGACTATTCACAAGAAGCATTACTTGTATTGATTAGAAAAAACCTCATCCAAATAAAGAAAAAAACATCTCCAATTCATGTCAATTGTTCTTACTACAAAAAGAATGGTTCTATTTTTATCTTTTAACTACCTTGTCACTTTGTAATCCAAATCTGATTTCAATTTTAGATTTTTTTTACATTTCCTTTATACTACCAAATGCAAAATAAAATTTTAATAACAACAACAAAAATCTTATAGCATGACTTCAATTTCATGCTCTTCTGAATATTTCCATTTCTCTTCCTTTTCAGATATCTTCCCTACATTCAGAAGCCTTAGGTACCATCAAAATTATTGTTTTCACTGTATCCTTTACCATACACATACAGTAGGGAACTTCACTGTTATTTGTTTGTTTGTTTGTTTAACAAAGTTTCAATTACTATTCAGAACAGAAATTTGCAAAGATCAGTCTTCACCTTGGATAGATATTGCAAGGTTCCCTCTAAATCCAAAAGGTGACATGAAAGATATTTGTATAAGTAAATGGCTGAATAGAAAATCAACATAAGAAAAATGAAGTTAAAGGATATTATGCACTTGTGTATATGAACCACCACTTCCTATCTCTTTCTTTGCACTGCTCACTTCACTGAGATCTCTACTGATGTGACCTTGCCAATTAAAAGATATACAAGTTCCATAAGCCGTTAATGTACTACATGATAATAGCTCCATTTCTTTGGCTCTTGCACTAGTTAGTTAGCTTGGATTCCTTCAGAAGTTGTCATAACCAGTTATACCAAATCGATTTATTTATCATTTTCTTCCTGCTTTCTTTTCTTCCCTTTCCAAAGGCCTCAAAACTTCTCTCTATGTATTCTGAATGTAAGATACATTCCTGAATATAACACATATGATATTACCATGATTGTATTAATGACATGTAAGAAAATTCTGGAGACAATAAACCCAGTCAGAACCATTGTTAAATGAATATTGTTATCAGTGTAAATTGTGATATAGTATGTCTTCAGTTTAAATATAGGCAGCTCTGTAATCTTTCATATGCATATCAATATTTAGAGGTTTAGAAAATAAAATGATATTAAAAAATTACAATAATTGAGCTGTTTAGGATGAAATAGAGAAGATTCAGAAGGGTTATACAACAAAATCTCCAAATACAGAAATAATGTCTGCAAAAGATAGAATAAACAGTAGATTGCCTATATTTCATAAAATAAGGTTTACTTTAGATATTAGAGAATCTTTTCTAATTTTATGATTAGTGAAGCAGTGGAATAAGTTGCCTGGGGAAGTAGTGAAATCTCACTCACGAGAGCCTTGGGAAGCAGATTAGACAAGCATATGTTGGAAATGACATAGATAAAGTTGTGCCTTCCTTGGGGCAAACAATACACTAATGACCTCCTGAAGTCCCTTTCAGTTTTGTGTTTCTCATGTCCTATTTGGTGCACAGCTTTCTATCTCAAACCCCGCTGGGCCAGTCCTATCTACTGTAATAAGCACTGCTTTTGTAGAATGTCTCTTCATATGTACCTGTTAGCTGCTATGATTCCTGGGAAATTTCTTCAAAATGGTCACCTTAGTAAATAATCTGAAATAGATGCAAGTCAACCACTGCAATGTACAAAGTACAATTTATATCAGAACTGTTGGCACCTTATTACACCTTGGTTCTGAAGGTAGTTCTGTTAACAATCAACCCTTGTGATTTTTGAGGAGTATATTTTATATATGAATTTCAGAATTTGAGACTAGTTTTACAATGTTAGACAATATTTCCACTGTCCTTATCTAAAACAGTTATATAAGAGGTAGCAGAAAGGACATATAGAAGGATGTTATTTTAGGATTACAATTAGAATAAGCAACTGGATGTAACACAGTAAATTAAAGAAAACTTTTCCATAAAATATCTATCTAGTTGTATATTAAGACATGACATGCTGCAAGGACTTTTTTCTTCAAAAAATGATTTAAGTATACTTCTCCTATGAAAATTGCTTTGCTAGCACATAATTTACTAAGTCTTTAGCATTATACAGCTACTACAGGACAGATAATGTCTACCTGACATACCTTAGGGCATAGCAATTTTGAGGGGGAAATTGCAGTATTGGATGACACATTTTTTTGACAGATTGATATAACCCCAAAAGTGGATGAATAATACTGCTCATCTTTAGCCATATTAAAATATGCTCAGAGTGATGAATTAGTTATCAGGTAAGACAGTCAAAAATGGAATTTTTCACTTGAATGGCACCAACACAAATGTCGGGGATGCTTAGCTAGTCATGAGGAATAAACAATTATGAATGAAATCTATTCACTAGAAATAGATGGTATAGACATTCTCTGTGAATGAACTGAATAGTACCTAAGGAATACATGGATCTTTTGGCATAACTTTCTCTTTACAGCAGAAACTATACAGCAAAGCTTCTAGTAACATAGTTAACTAATTCCTTAGTTTTCCTATTATTGATATTAGCTAATTGTTTTGGCCTATTGCCAAAAGTAGTTGTCTTTTTTCCATTCTTCACAGTTTTGAATTGACTCTTTTCCTATATGGGTAAATTTGGCTATGCAAACCCTATCAAAGACAACTTCTAATGAAGTCTGGCATTGAAAGGGTGTTGGGTTTTTTTTTCCCACACTCATATATGTATTTCTTTATATACTTTGCTGTGTAAAATTTCACCTAGATGTCTTTAAAGAGAAGCGTCTTCTATCTTGTTTCAAGGTTCTTTCAAACTCCATGCAGTCAGTATTTATGATACTGTTGAACAAATATCAGTGGAGCTACGGAGTACCAGTAGAAGTAAATTAAGGAGTTGCTTATTATCATGAAGAACTGGTAATCTGTATTAAATATTACCTAGAAATACTAGTCTGGAAAATTCCTCAATGACAGGAATTTATAGAGTTGTTTTCAAGTGATATAAATATGCCAGTCCTCTTGAATTCCTTGGATAGTTTTGATATAATGTTGCCTACTTTGTATTTTGTTGTTTGATTACTATCTATTGATCTATCAATCAATGTATCTTATCTATCTACCTACCTACCTTCCTACAACATTTTTCTATTGTTTATGTGAAGTTAAACCAAATATTATAAGTAAAGATATTCCCAGTTCTTTGATCATCTAAGATGGCATTAATTTCACCTAATATTAGATGCTTACAATGCAGATCTCTACTTCCAAATGAGTAAGTTTAAGCTCACTTTATAGCCAAAGTGACAAGTTTTCTTAGGCCCTGTTTCCTATCGTGTACTTTAAGCATCTTCAGTAACATAGGAGAATATATGCCCTATCAAAATTCATCTCTCTCCATTGACTATAGAGGGACATCTGGATCATTAACGAGACAATTCCTTCCCTTAAGATTTCCTGTTGGTCTTTCTAAGATGGTGAATGCCCACCTAAATGACATGGCAAAGTACATAAACCAGTTTAACAGGCTTTACTTATCATTTTTATTGTCCTTAGCAATTGTCTAAATTCTATCAATGATCCAGTGTTTTTGCACTCAATACTTTCTTTATAATATATAATATCCTGTATAATATGATTGCAATTTTTCTGCAAGGTCTGCATTTGAAATTAACTGCTTCACAAAGGAACCTGGACAAAACAAATGTTAAATTATGTTTAGTGGTTTATTTTTCCCTCTCACAAATGCCAATTGGTTTATCTAATAATGTTTCATTAAAAGTGAAAAAGAAAATAACCAATTATCTGTATCAGATAATATAAAATACTTTCTCTGCACTAGTAGAGTAACTCCTGGCAAACTGGCAGTCTCCTCAGCCAGGGTGTAACAGATCTTTCGAGGCCAAAAAGCATGATTCAAACTGACAGTGCTGCTGAGATGGAAGCTGCTTTCCTCACCTGCTCCTCTTCTGCTTGCCACACCAGACCCTCCCCTGACCTGCTTTGACAAGCTGCTTGGCACTTCCTGCACTAGCAGCTGTANAAAAAAAACAACACAAATGTTTCAGTTTAAACTGTAGCTGGAAATTTTTGGTTTTAATGAAATAGGGCTTTATTTTTTATAAACAAAGAACACTAGGGAATCACATCAATTAAATAATGAGAGCAATTATTTATTCTGCGCAAGCAGGTAGTGCTACATGTGGGAAGTATTCATAGATCAGTATTGATTACACCTCTGCTTTTTGACTAATTAACTATGTACACTTTCAGTTAAAATGTCATCAATGTAACAGATAGAAGTGCCCTGCAGGAATTCAGGAACAATGTTTATTTTATTATGTTTCCTGTCCAATGATAATTTCTTTGGAAAAGTGAATTCCATTGCTTCTGCTGATAAAGCAACATTACCATACTCCACTTTGCAGAACACAGATCATTACTCATAGAATTATAAAATCATCAAATCATGATAGAATCATAGAATGGTTAGGGTTGGAAGAGACATTAAATCTCCTCCAGTTCAACAGCCCTACTGTTGGCAGGGCTGCTCTCCACCAGCTCAGGCTGCCCAGGGCCCCATCCAATCTGGCCTTGAATGTCTCCAGGGATGGGGCATCCACAGCCTCTCTGGGCAGCCTGTGAGCCTGGGCCTCACTATCTTATGAGTGAAAAGTGTCCTCCTAATATCTAACCTAAATGCCTCTATTTCTAATCTAAATCTCCCCTAAAACTCAACCGGAGATTATTCAAAGGTAGGAAAAATATCAATTATATTAAATATCCAAATATTACTGAAGTGCCCAGATGTGAAAAATATAGCAATGAGGAAAAAATAAAAAGCAAGAAATCTTTGCTCATAGTGATCTCTGCCAGATCTAGCACAACTCTGACAAGTTTCTTTGTATGAGGAGGGAAGTTAGTATATCTATCTAAATGAAGCATTTCTCCTTCTATTAGTCAGAAAACCAATTTTTAGTGTCTTTACTTTCCAATTTAAGATTTGATTAGTTCCCTTAATCACCTCAGACTGCTCTAGTCTAGTCTTTCTTGTTGCCCTTTGAACTTGTGCAATTCTTTTTTAATACCAATAATATTGATATGTTTCAAAAATAAATATCAGGATCCCTTAAGGGATTAGTTCATGTTTTTATTGGGATAGAGTTGTGTGATGAAGAGAAAAGGAATGTATCCCCACTGCCAAAAAAGAGCTAGAAGAGAGGAAATATGTTAATTACTATGGCTTAAGACAAGTCAAGAAAGAAAGGAGAAAGGATAAAGAATACATGCAAAATTAATTAAATGTTATGGGATAGCATAACAGTTGGTCATGAGGTCATGAGGGATATGGGGAAAGCTGAGATACTCAATGACTTCTTTGCCTCACTCTTCACTGGCAAGGCCTCTACCCACACTGCCCAAGCTACAGAAAGCAAAGGTAAGAAGTGGGAGAAGGAAGATCTGCCCACTGTAAATGAAGATCGTGTTTGAGACCATAAAAAGAACCTGAAGGTGCACAAGTCCATGGAACCTGACAAGATCCATTTCAGGTTCTGAGGGAACTGGCAGATGAAATTGCTAAGCCACTATCCATCATTTTTGAAATACCAGTCTGGTGAAGTTCTCACTGATTGGAAAAGGGGAAACATAACCCCCATTTTCAGGACCATTGTGACCAGGGAACTGCAGTGCAGTCAGTCTCACCTCTGTGCCTGGCATGACCATGAAGCAGATCCTCTGAAAGGCATATGGAAAATAAGGGCAAGGTGATCAGTGGTAACCAATATGGCTTCATCAAGGGCAAGTCGTGCCTGATAAAGTTGGGGGCTTTTTATAATGGAGTTACAGTGTCAGTGGATAAAGGAAGAGGAACTGACATAATCTAGCTTGACATGTGCAAAGCCTTTGACACTGTAACACATGACATCCTGGTTTCCAAACTGAAGAAAAATGGATGTGATGGATGGACCACCCACTGGATAAGGAATTGGCTGAACGGTCGCACTCAGAGAGTTGCAGCCAACAGCTCAATGTCCAAGTGGAAGCCAAGTGGCATTCCTCAGGGATCAATGCTGGGACCAGTGCTATTTAACATCTTTGTAGATGACATGGATAGTGGGATCAAGTGTACCCTCAGCAAGTTAGTAGATGACACCAAACTGGGTAGTGCAGTTGACACTTCAGAGGGAAAGGATGCCACCAGAGGTATCTGAACAGGCTTGGGAGGTGGGTCCATGCCAATCTCATGAAGTTCAAAAAGGCCAAGTGCAAGGTCCTACACCTGGGTTGGGGCTATCCCAAGCACAGATACAAGCTGGCCAGAGAACGGCTTGAGAGCAGCCCTGAGGAGAAGGATTTGGGGGTGTTGGTTGATGAAAGACTTAACAAGAGCCAGCCATGTTCACTTACAGCCCAGAAGGCCAACAGTATCCTGAGTTGCATCAAGAGAACCGATCCCAGTAGATCAAGGGAGGTGATTCTGCCTCTCTATTCTACTCTCACGAGGACTCAGCTGGAGTACTGCATCCAGTTCTGGGGCCCCCAGAACAAGAAGGACATGGAGCTGTTGGAACAGGTGCAGAGGAGGGCCACGAAGATGATCAGAGGACTGGAGCACCTCTCCTATGACAGGCTGAGAGAGCTGGGGCTGTTCAGCCTGGAGATAAGAAGGCTGCGGGGGAACCTTACAGTCACCTTCCAGTACCTGAAGGGTACCTACATGAAAGCTGGGGAGAGACTTTTTATAAGGGCATGTAGTGACAGGATGAGGGGAAATGGCTTTAAACTGGAGGAGGGTAGATTTAGACTAGATATTAGGAAGAAATTCTTTACTCTGAGGGTGCTGAGACTCTGGAACAGGCTGCCCTGAGAGGCTGTGGATGCTCCACCCCTGGAGGCATTCAAGGCCAGGCTGGATGGGGCTTTGAGCAACCTGGTCTAGTGGGAGGTGTCCCTGCCTATAGCAGGGGAGTTGGAACTAGAGGATCTTAAAGGTCCCTTACAACCCAAACCATTCTATGATTCTATGATAAAAAAATTGCTATTCAGCTCCCACAGCTAAAGCTATGAAGTTTACAAAATAGTGTGTAGTTTGAAACTCAGTTGCAGTCAAGTGTTTACATGGAAACACAGTGAATATCGTAAATCTAAAATATCTATCAGTATTGTAAAATAAGGTAGAATGGATAGTGTAAACAGAAAAATATGGATAAATATTAGTAACTGCTTTGGATGGGAGGGCTGTTCCCTCAGCTCAATGCGATCTTATTGCTTTTAACAATGACCTTGCTGAGGTACAAGGGACTTGATTACATGAGTCAAAAGAGACTGTTAATCCAGATTAATCTACACTTAATATCAATGCAAGAGCAAAATAATAATATTGATTTTAAGTGGAAAAATGAGTACTCCAGGACATACAATAAGAAAAAGACTTGGATAATCTTCATAGTTGACCAATTAGTGTGATCTTTTTGCGTGACATCATGGTGAAAATGTCTGACATTTTATATGAATTCAGCAATGCGAAGTCATGCAGTCAGAGCTGCGTGTTATTTACAGTGTCTTAGTAATCCCATAACAAGATGAGGAGGGCTGGCAGTTGAAGTTATCGAATACAAATGGGAAAATTTCACACAGTTTTAACATTGTCTTCAGTCAGGGAAGCCCATTATCAAAGGGAGCAGTAAATCCCCCTGCATTTGAAGTCCTTAAATTGAGAAATAGTGTCTCCCCGAATACACTGTCTATTTCAGCTGCAGTTTTTAGCCCACATGCAAGAATCACTGGTTGAATTTGTATGCCTTGTGACAGAATCAGCCACTTGGAAGTGTATTCAGTAGTTGTTCATATAGCCAGTGCGCTGAAAATGTATGTTTTCATTTAAGGAAAAATATGAGATATACTTAATGTGATTGATTAAAAATATTTCATTCAAAATTCTGCAATTTTCACAATGATTGAAGCCTCAGGAAGGCCAACAACTAGCACTAAGACTGCATTTTCCAGGTTTCTAGAGAAAAGCATTCTTGAGATACTAGGTCACTCTGAGGAATTACACTGTTTCATAATTGTAAACCATGGAAAACATCACAAGATATTCTCGGAAGCAGTTAGGGTGGTTAACAAAAGTGGTTAAAAAGTAGTGGATAGCAATCAGGAGAGAGGGTATATTTTTGTGTACTAAAGGATTACATACTTAAAGCATAAAATATCACTTAAAGTGATTCTATTATCTTCATTCCCATCATTGATCTTTGATAGTATCTATTTCAAAGATACAGTGTCTCTCTTTTAAATTGTATTGACAAAATCAGTATTTGTATTGGAAAAATAGATAACATTTTTCTCAGCTGAGTAACAATCAAAAAGAATTGATGTTAGAAGACATTCTTTCACTTCTCATAGGATTTTCCTGATCACTGATTGACTATCCTGATCTCTGAAGACACTGAGTTACTCAAGGAAACAACGGTACTTAGTCAATAATTATTTATTAATTCTCCAAAAACATTATTTTCTGTGGAGTACCCAATCAGAAGTTCTATGCTTNCTATTTCTCCTTTTTGGAAACCCAAGATAATTGAAACTAAATGAGAAAGGGGATAAGTACTCCATCTTTTCCTCCCCCCCCAGCCCAGTCATTTTGCTTAGGCCTCAAAAGCATTCTCAGTTTGATTCTAGAGATCATGCTGAGACATATCAAATATTTATGTTTTATGTTTCTTTATTACAGCTGAGACAAGGAGCGATCTTTGAGAGCAGTCTTTTTCTATGGCTTTTCAACATTTGGCCTTTGAAGAATTTGAATAAGCCCTAATTCTTTACTGACATTCAATCTTCAAACCTAGGTCTAGAAGTATAAGGAGGACAAGTTCCCCATTAGCCCTCCAAAGGCAGATTAACATATTATCTTACTTGTAAGACAGTAGATGAACTGTGTTAAACTATACTGTTCTGCTGTACAAAATGCTGGGGACCTACATTATGCTCTTCCTAGATAGCATTAAAATTTATGTTAATATTAATTTTTTTACATTTTAAGTTCTGAATCATAGTTGTGTTTGAGAACATTAATTGAGCACTCCATTGTCCTTCTCCTCCAAAATAAAAGGCTATATGTGATAGGAATAGCTATTCAGGGAGTACACTGAGGGGTTATTTTGGCTCCCAGTTTCAGGAATGAGACAACTTGTACATATTTTCTTGAAAAAATACATAAGTTAAAAAAGACAGTACAAATCTATATGCTATTACTGAGAATCAAAACAAAGGAACAAAAAAGCCCAGAGGATCTTATAATGCACACAAGTACAATCAGCATAAATGAATAAGTGGAATTGCATAAGGAAAAGAAATACCATGTTCAGTTCTGATATTGGAAAAGTTTGGTTAAAATTGAACAGAGAATTACAGAGAAGATGATTATGATCATGGTACACTGCCAGGCCCAGTAAATATAACATGACTGTTTTCACCCTTACTCTTATCTTTGCCTCTTCTGTTAATTTATTGTTGAATAGTCTGTGTTTCCCAGTTGTTGCAAAGGCATACAGTGCTCATTTGAAATAGAAATTTATTCATGCTTACTTGCTGGCTACCATTTTCAACATTGTTTTAATATTGTAATTAGCACTTTTTTTTAATGCTAATGGGCTTGTTTAATATGCTCCCTTGGAAACAGGTAAACACAGTTTAAAGCTAAATCAGATAGGCAAAATTGATTATTACTAGTGATTTCATGTACTGACATAATGAAAAGCTTTAAACATATTTCATTTGCAGTGTTTAAAATTTGCTTATTTCTCTCTCTCTCTATCTAATCAAAGCCATTAACAGCACAAATAGGCAAAACCAGGACAAACCAAACCGTTCCAAAATGATTTGTGACATGCAACAGGTAGACTCACAACCAGTAAGAATACTTTTTTGACTTTTCCCAAGATCATAGTGATCAAAATAATATAAAGACTAAGCAGTTGGTTAAAAATGCTTCAGAACACTTGCCTAACATCTTCTGGCTGTTTAATTTTGTTTTTGTTTTTTCCTATTATGTTGTTGTTGTTTTTTCTTTTTTTCTTTTTACAGAGGATATGCAATATGGGGAGTAGTTTATTTGATGTGTTAGTTTTTATTTTCAAAATTTATCTTGGACATATGATGTATCAAATATTTGCTATAGTTGAGTGCATGCTTTTTTATCACATTGCAGTAATTGTGTCTATGAAAATGGTGGAATGGAAGAACCATTCATAGCTCACTAAGTCATATCTTACTGAATTCAAACTAGTGACAAAATAAGTACTACTTACTCTTTTTTTTTATTTTTATTTTTTTTTATTATTATTATTATTTTTTATATCTTTCCTACCAGGGAGGGCTGTGTATAAAATCTGCTGCTGTGGGAGGTTGAGAACAGGAGAAGGACAGACATTCATAACAGTGAATTTAAACTCCTTCTTGTCAGAGAACTACTCTTGGCATAAAAGTATTACCTTCAAAAGAAACACCATAGAGATAGATCAGGTTGAGAGGGCTGTTAATCATTTTGGTGGCGGGTACAGACTTTTCTTAAGTCTCAAAATATTTAATTCCCTCTAAGCACTGTCTATTTGATATAGTATCAACTACTCTTGCATTGCTGAGAAGGTAAAATCTAACAAATATTTTCTAAGAAAATAATCTTGTCATAGTAAGTTGAGCCAACAGAATTCTCATTAAAAAACAAGCAATTCATATTCGTGGAGTGTAAATACGTAATCATCACAAAGGCAAGCTCTGTGTCTCACTGTCCTTGTCATAGCCCAGAAAAGAGGTGAATACAACAATACACAAGAGCTGTTGATTAGTTGTCAGGCAAAGGTAATCCAACCACGTACTTTCAAATACTAACCTCTTGAGTAACAAACAAATAAATAAGTAAATAATATTATGTGTTTTTATTAATACTGTCCTTTGGAGCAGAAAATTTCAGTAAAACATTTCAGAATTTTATTCCAGGAAGCTCTGTCAACAAGAGAAGAAGAACAACATACTCCTTTTTCATGGGAACTGTGAAGAATTCACTTTGTTTTTCCCTGTCACAACACTCCTGAACCATTTGGCATTAAAAGGCAAAGATCTGACATTTTTTTGGAAGCATGCTCTGTTCCTTCGTACACTTTTCTTCCTGAGACAAGTTCAGTTCCCCCAGTGACATTCAACAAATCTTTCTGTGATCACTGTGGCCTTAAACAGGATTTGGTTAGTCTATCTAGACTGCTTTGCAAACAGTGCTTTAACAGCAACCTCTATACTTACTATGATAGAGGAAATGCATTGTGCACAAGCTGAGGCTAAAGTATCTCCATATACTAGAGTGCATGCTATGTATTATATTTTTTAAAATCATACTATGGCATGAGCTAGATACAGGTAGATTTGGGAGAAGAGTACTGACTACTACATAAAGACTTGTCCTAGAGTAGCGTAAAAACCTGGGCAAATATATGTATTTTTATATTCAAGGAATATCGTGATAAAAAAAAGTTGGATAGTATTACCTGGAAAAAAATAAGCAAAAACACAAGAGCAAATTCAGAAATAGACATTATTTTTCTTATACTGTTTTTGAATGATACTTTTAAGCAAAAGACATTTGTAGTCAAATAGATTTCTTTATCTGGAAAAAAAAAATTTCCAAGTATTTTTTACTTATTTGTGTGCTTATGTATTTATTTATTGTCAGTTTCTCTTTCTTTGTACTTAATTTCCTTGGTTGCAATGAGCTGTTGGGAATTTTATAATAACTGCTTAAACACACACATCACAGCCTTCTTTAATGAAACAACATTTTCATTAGGTATGTTCCAGTAATTTTAGTAACATTATATTTCAAAACTGTTTCTCCCCCAGGTCCCTATCAAATGGGAAAAATATCACCAGTTTCTTCTCACTTCTGAACTTTATTTCTACCTTTAATCATGTCAGGGATGCTGTCACTGGACTGCTCTCAGGTTCTGGTCTAAATGGTTCACGCCCTGCAACACACTGTCAATACTCTTTTAGGACTAAGACCTGCTAGCTTAATTTACAATAAAGAAATGAATCACATATGGCCATTCATGGTCCAGCCATAGTGATTCACCTACATGTGCATCTGAGACACTGGAAGAAATCTTATGCAAAGGTTATGACATATTGCTTCAGTGGATCATAGTTCCACAAGTAAATGCTAGAAAAAGTTAGACTCTGAAATTTAATCAATTCCAGAATAATAAACATTCTAAAATATAATTGTAATCCAAATTAAACATGGAAGAATTATTTCTTTTGGTGGCTATTTAGTTAGGTCTTTGTAGTTCATACCACCTTTCATCTCCTAAGATGCAGCTTCCTTCAGAGCTCCCAAATGAAACAGAAAAGACTTCCAACTTAACTTATCTAGAAAGTGACAACTAACTTGGGTTGGATTTGAACTGGAATAGAAACTCCAAAAATAGGAACAAAGATGTTCTATTAACAGCAATTTCCTGAATCAGTAAATACCTATACAGCTAAATATGTGCATTCATCTGAAATACTCAGCTGAGGATGTTTTTTATTTGCTTTTTTGATAGTCTTCAGCAGTAGAACTATATATTATGTGCTGACTGGTATCAAATGTGGTAAGACAAATCTCTGGGGGCCTACAGGAAAGCTGGGGATAGACTTTTTATAAAGGCATATAGCAACAGGGCAAGGGAAAATGGTTTTAAACTCGAAGAGGGTAGATTTAGACTAGATATTAGGAAGAAATTCTTTACTGTCAGGATGGTGAGACACTGGAAAAGGTTGCCCAGAGAAGCTGTGGATGCCCTCTTGAGGCATTCAAGGCCAGGCTGGATGGGGGATGCAAGCAACCTGGTCTAGAGGGAGGTGTCCCTGCATATAGCAGGGGAGTTGGAACTAGAAGATCTTAAAGGTCCCTTACAACCCAAACCATTCTATGATTCTATGATTCACTGAATTAAATCTTGTTCCGAATGATCTCTGTTTTTTTCTATATGGCTAGAAAGTGGTGTAGTGAAAGGTATTAACTTAAAACCCTATCTTATCATGGCATTATCCCTTGGAAAAGAAGCAAAACCAAAATGAAGCAATCTTCCGGTTTTTAGGGGGGAATCTACCAAAATTCTTGTCTTTAATAGAGACTTTGCCATACTGGAAAAATGTAATAGAATGAAAAATCAACAGGCAGCTTGTTGTTTTACTGCACAACCCAGTGAGCAAACTGTTAGGTATGCTTCTTTGAAAATGCTTATATCTTTTATCCTGCAATTGGTTCTATGTGAACAGATTCCACTTCTGTGTAGCACTCTGCTGGAATTTCTTGTGCTTTCTAGGATTTTAGAGATAATGGGCTCAGCTCAGGCTCATGAACTTGCTATCAGAGTTGTAATTGCAGGACTGGGGTTTTATTGCTCTGTCTTTCTCCCTGTAGCTATATAGACTAACCTGCTTGAAACAGATGTCAGCCAGGAAGCTTATCTGCTGTGCTTCAGCAATACAGCACAGAGGTTACTGCTGGAAGTAAGATGCCAAAATGGTTGGAATAACTTGGAAAGCACTCCAGTTGCTAAGAGAGTTGTTTTTCCATTTCTCTATCACTAGCATTTTCTAGGATAGTTTGCTACAAGCTCACAGGGACATTGTTCCATTAACTTTTTTTCCTTGATAGAAAAAAGATGTTACTCAAACAAATGTAAGAATAGAGATAATAAACACCAGGTAGCGACAACACAGTGAAGGCTCATTTTGAGTTTTAATGATCAATAAGTAGCTCTCTAACAGATTTAATCTGTCTTTTAAAAGCTGTTAACATTACATATATTATGGATAACCATTATTGAAATAATTATTTTATGGGCTTTTACATAAGGAAGCTTCATTACCTGTTCCTGTACAGGAAAAAGGAATAGATGTTTAGAAGAGATGAAAAAAGAAATTGTTTGCCATGTATGTAACGATTCAGTTTCAGTTTCATCAAAAATATAACAGAAACACTTCCAGCGGTAGAGTAGGGAATCATTATATTAGGTCTCAGTAAAAGAGAGATCTCAGGAAAACAAAACCTTCCATTTGCTTTTCTGCTTTGTTTTGTCCTTGATTTGAAAAGTCTCAGAATGCAGTGTGGAAATATCTTTAATCTCTATTCCATCTTGCTTTCTGCATTATTTTTTATTATACAATTTGCAATGATTTACATTAAAAAAAAAAAAAAAGATACTAGATTTTTTGAATGACTTTCAAGGGTACAAAACCACTACTGCTTATATGTAGGTCACTCTGAAAATAATGTCTCCTATTTATTTCCATAGAAAGTACAACAGATGCAAAAAGCAAAATAACACTATTAATAGATTGATCAAATTCACATCTACAAAATNAAAAAAAATTCCTAAAAGAATCTCCAGATAGATGGTAGATATTTGAACCAAAATTTATGAATTAGCAGATTTCCTTTCTTTTTTCTTTTCTTTATCTTTTCCCCTGATGTTGTTGCATGATAACAGGAAATGTAGCCTTCCCATTCGGCACAAATTAATATTATCAGTTATTCTTCAAAAGCAACTGTTACACTGGTGAAGACTGGGTGCATCTCTAAAATTAACAATGTACAAACAGCTATTAACCTTTGAAATGTATACTCCACACGTAATGGCATTTCAGTATAAATCAGATAGTAACTCTAAAGAAAATAGTTATAACCATAAAAAAGGCAAGCAAAGAAAAGAATCCAAACTCCAAAAAGAATCTCACACCTTAAAAATGAAATCATTACAAAACAAAAACAAAACCCAGAAAAATATAACCTCAGTAGTTCCACAATATCCTTTTACACAGTAACTAATGGAGAGGGGTTCAAAACAATAGTAGCCATACTTAATATTAAATCTATATTTAGAATACATTTGGCTATGTTTTACAAAATCAAAGTGGTGGATGGCGTATATTTCCTATGATCAGCCTTGTCGTTACTTGCAATTATATGCCAGAATTGGGAAACCCTACAGGATCCATCAATGTTATATTTTCAGATTGACTGACATCTTTTGCCCAGAAGTTGAGCTCTGCCTAAACATAAAACTTTGTATGCATATATAATGAAATTAATTTTGATTCATATCTAACTACCAAATGTAGTGGTCTGAAAATGCACAGTAATGGAAATGGAACTACAGATGTGATACAATAATTAAGCACATTTTTATTTGAAGATTTTTCCCTGTGCTACCAAGCTGTGGAAGGTAGCATTTAAGAGCTCTAAGTGCAGTGAGCAAGACTTTGAATTCCCCAGGATGCTACCATAATTTTAAGTCAACAAATCTACTTTGACTTCTCTGCATTTTTCTTCAGGCTAATGCTATTTTTCTTCAACAGCATAGCAGTCACTGCTGTGTTGAATCAGTACAACTGTAGGAAAACCAGTCACATTTGGGTTGTAAAATAGCCAGATCAGACCTGATTGGGATATTGAATGATCTGAAGATTACTCAAGATGACAACAGAATAGTTTATCTTGTCTTAGGAAAAGCAAGCTTCATTTCTTTGCATCTCTGGGATGTTATGCTGAAGGGGGAGTCACTGGCCATTTTGATGGAAAAAAAGAATTATTTTGTGTTCAAGGACAGTTTGCTTTTACCAGACAGGAGCTGGCAGAATGACTCACAAATTACAATCATGATGAGGTTTGCTGTCAACATATTTGACACTGCAGGGTACTTGACAGTGATTCTTTGAGAAAGATATGTCACCCAAGTGAATTTTCCCAAAGTAAAGGTACTTACATACCTTTATGCTTCGATATCTGTGTCTTTTTTTTCTTTTTTTTTGTCCTTTCTCTTTTCTTTCTTTTTTTTTTTTTTTTTTTTTTTTTTTTTTTTTTTTTTTTTTTTTTTTTTTTTTTTTTTNAATACTCAGCTGAGGATGTTTTTTATTTGCTTTTTTGATCGTCTTCAGCAGTAGAACTATATATTATGTGCTGACTGGTATCAAATGTGGTAAGACAAATCTCTGGGGGCCTACAGGAAAGCTGGGGATAGACTTTTTATAAAGGCATATAGCAACAGGGCAAGGGAAAATGGTTTTAAACTCGAAGAGGGTAGATTTAGACTAGATATTAGGAAGAAATTCTTTACTGTCAGGATGGTGAGACACTGGAAAAGGTTGCCCAGAGAAGCTGTGGATGCCCTCTTGAGGCATTCAAGGCCAGGCTGGATGGGGGATGCAAGCAACCTGGTCTAGAGGGAGGTGTCCCTGCTTATAGCAGGGGAGTTGGAACTAGAAGATCTTAAAGGTCCCTTACAACCCAAACCATTCTATGATTCTATGATTCACTGAATTAAATCTTGTTCCGAATGATCTCTGTTTTTTTCTATATGGCTAGAAAGTGGTGTAGTGAAAGGTATTAACTTAAAACCCTATCTTATCATGGCATTATCCCTTGGAAAAGAAGCAAAACCAAAATGAAGCAATCTTCCGGTTTTTAGGGGGGAATCTACCAAAATTCTTGTCTTTAATAGAGACTTTGCCATACTGGAAAAATGTAATAGAATGAAAAATCAACAGGCAGCTTGTTGTTTTACTGCACAACCCAGTGAGCAAACTGTTAGGTATGCTTCTTTGAAAATGCTTATATCTTTTATCCTGCAATTGGTTCTATGTGAACAGATTCCACTTCTGTGTAGCACTCTGCTGGAATTTCTTGTGCTTTCTAGGATTTTAGAGATAATGGGCTCAGCTCAGGCTCATGAACTTGCTATCAGAGTTGTAATTGCAGGACTGGGGTTTTATTGCTCTGTCTTTCTCCCTGTAGCTATATAGACTAACCTGCTTGAAACAGATGTCAGCCGGGAAGCTTATCTGCTGTGCTTCAGCAATACAGCACAGAGGTTACTGCTGGAAGTAAGATGCCAAAATGGTTGGAATAACTTGGAAAGCACTCCAGTTGCTAAGAGAGTTGTTTTTCCATTTCTCTATCACTAGCATTTTCTAGGATAGTTTGCTACAAGCTCACAGGGACATTGTTCCATTAACTTTTTTTCCTTGATAGAAAAAAGATGTTACTCAAACAAATGTAAGAATAGAGATAATAAACACCAGGTAGCGACAACACAGTGAAGGCTCATTTTGAGTTTTAATGATCAATAAGTAGCTCTCTAACAGATTTAATCTGTCTTTTAAAAGCTGTTAACATTACATATATTATGGATAACCATTATTGAAATAATTATTTTATGGGCTTTTACATAAGGAAGCTTCATTACCTGTTCCTGTACAGGAAAAAGGAATAGATGTTTAGAAGAGATGAAAAAAGAAATTGTTTGCCATGTATGTAACGATTCAGTTTCAGTTTCATCAAAAATATAACAGAAACACTTCCAGCGGTAGAGTAGGGAATCATTATATTAGGTCTCAGTAAAAGAGAGATCTCAGGAAAACAAAACCTTCCATTTGCTTTTCTGCTTTGTTTTGTCCTTGATTTGAAAAGTCTCAGAATGCAGTGTGGAAATATCTTTAATCTCTATTCCATCTTGCTTTCTGCATTATTTTTTATTATACAATTTGCAATGATTTACATTAAAAAAAAAAAAAAAGATACTAGATTTTTTGAATGACTTTCAAGGGTACAAAACCACTACTGCTTATATGTAGGTCACTCTGAAAATAATGTCTCCTATTTATTTCCATAGAAAGTACAACAGATGCAAAAAGCAAAATAACACTATTAATAGATTGATCAAATTCACATCTACAAAATCCTATTTTTTCAGCATAGTCAGCATCATTAGGTACACATTTTTGCCAAAGATGAACAAGAGCTACATGCCACAATTGTAACTATCTGCAGCAGTGGAGGTGACTCACTGTCGCTGTACCACTGCTGAAACACACCACCCACCACCTCACTGTGCTCACATCCACTGCTTGGTCTCCAGAGATGTTCAGCAAGCATCAATGAATGTCAATGGGTGTCATTTTTTCTGCATGTAGGAATTCAGTTCCACACCCTTGCTACATACTCACTTCTAAGTCAGATGCCATTTTGTCAGACTGCCCCTCTGCTGCAATCTGTCACACAGCAACAAAATGTAACTGACTATTGGTGGGAAGGTTCAACCTCTAGTGCCATACCACCAACATCCACCACTGATGTTGTGTGCCAACACAATAAAATAGGAGGCATTAATTTTGGAGCAGCCCTCATAGTAACAGCTCTTGCGCATTTTCGCTTTTTGCCTTTTGCTGAAGTCTCCAACAATTCAATTTAACATCCATATGCTAGTGAAATATAGGCAAGTCAGAATTACATCCTATTATGAATGTACATCTTCTATGCCAAAAAGATATAGAGAGGCAAGTACACTACGATGGCACTCTCCATCATCAGAGTATCCCCCTTGACTGAAACAATCCTATGGTGTCTGTTAAAATGACTTTATGCCTTTAATATACTGGAGAATTACGAGCAATGTGAGTCTGGAGATTTGGAACAGTAAAGCCTTTCCAGATGGAAAACCTATGATTCATCAGCTTTGCTCAGAAAACAAACATTACTTTTTCAAGAAATAAAAAGCCACAAAACCATACACACAAAAAACAGAACAACAAGGAGCCATGAGTATGTGGAAAAGTCAGTAAAAAGGGGGAAAAAAGGCTTTTATTTTTCATTTAAATCTTCATTTTTCATTATTATTTTGGATGTGTGATTTAATGCTTCAGTTCAATACAAGAGGTCATTGGGGAGAATGGCTTTTCCCAGAGATGCTCAGAATGGTTTGATCACAGTTCAAATGCTAACAAACTAAGTGAGTTTTCTAGTCCACAAAGAGAATATTTTGGCATTCACCCTGATACAGATGAAAAAAATATCAAAAAGCAAAAAAAGAACCCTTTGAACATTGGAATGAATGCATTAAAAATAGGAAAAAAAAATAGTTTGCATTCTAGAAGGAATCTGTTGAAATAAGAAGCATCTTTGAATGCTTTTGAATAGTCTGAAGTTTGAATTTGGAATTTAAAATTTGAATTTTGTTTTATTTTATACCATATGATGGATGTACAGCACTTTGTCCTTTTGTTCTAAGGAGGGCAATTTTGAAATATATCCACTTACAGTCAAAGTTACTAAAAATCAGATTTAGCACTAGTAAGGGCTTTGTGAATCATGCAAGCTACAGTGCATATGTGAGCGTGAGCATGTTTGTAAAATCTTACAATTCTGTTTTGCACTGGGATTCTGTAGTGAGTAAACACATTAAAGAGAATGTGTTTTGAAAGATGGTTTGAACAAATGTGGAAGGCAAATCATCTCATGGATTGAAATCCACAGTACCGTTCAGTAGGTGAAGAAATTCTGCAGTGTATTGCCTTCAATATTTTGTATGGAATTTCAAAGTTTTTGGACTTTTAAAACATATTTAGGAACATATTAACAGATATAACTGGTGCTTAGTGTCTGTAAGAATACTTGTTAGAGCATTTGTTGCAATCTTAAAGTACTTTTCAGGAAAATTACACAAGTAACCAGAAAATTGACGGGAAATAAAACTCCTTCCTATTACTAGTCACTGCTCCCCTATGCCTTAGTTTCAGTACGCTCAGGTAAATGTTATTGGGCTCCCACATATTTTATGTTATTCACTTATGTGCTGGACAAAGATTTAAAACCATACTGACCCTTTTAGTCATTCATTATAAGTAATTAGCATGTACCAGAAAAAAATGAACTTTTTGAAAAGTAAGGAACTTTTGTAATATAAAATTTTATTCCAAGTATACTGACAGAGTGACTGTATAAGACACCTGTGTTGATGGTTTACGGGCTGGTTTGGCCCAGTTCCGTGACTAGTGAGGCAGAGAGATCTCGCAAAATCCGTGTCTCCGGAAAAGGGAAACAGGGGACCCCAAAATAATTAAAAACAGTGGCACGATCTGAGGAGAAACAAACTAATTTACTAAATATGGTATTGGAATACAAGATAACACAATATAATACAATATAATTAGAATTGAAGCTAATAAATCAAATATAATGAGAGAGAGATTGTCCGAAAGCTGGGTAGGCCTCACCATAACGCTGAGGTGAGATGCGCAGTCCGGTTGAGCAGGGAGGGAGTCCGACGAGAAGAACCCAGTCAGATGACCTACCAAGACCTTATATCTGTTCCCCCGAGCAGAAACAATAACAGTGCAGCGAACAGGGTTCTGGGGAACGTAGTTCTTCTCTTCTGGGACAGGTACCCAGAACACTTTAACTCCCAGTGCACGACATGATGTTATGATGTGGAATACTGATAACCAAAAATCATAAAACCATGATACACCTGCCTGAAGGTTTGAGCACAGTGATGCAGCCTGTGTAGCTCTTAACATGCTGATATTGGTTCAGGCAACAGCCACAACAGTGAAGAAACAATCACAACAAAAACAGAGCAGCTGGTCTTTCAGTGCAGACCTCACCAGGCTCCAAACAAATCTCTGCACAAACTCAGGACTCATGCAGCAATTGCTGTGGCTTTATTGCTGTACATACCCTAATTTGAGTTAATACATGCAGGATGTAGGTAAATATAGGTGTCTGTATGCCCTGCATTAATCTTCTCTTACTATATTTTAAAATAAAGAAGAACAGAGACTCTTGGAACCAAAAAAAAAAAAAAAAAAGTCATCAGATAACATATTTACAAGTAAAACACTGTCTGTTATGTACTTACATTTTTAATACATTTTTAATAGCAAATAGGGAGAGAAAACAATCTTCAAATCTAAGAAAACATACTCACTTTGTAGGGAATTTTAGCTTACCTTGCTACAGCTAATACATGCACTTCTAGGCAATCAGACAGCATTGCAAATGTAACTTCATAATTTTCTGTTTAGACCATTGCTAAACTTACTGTTGTGAATAGATTATGATGCAAGGGTAACTAAGACATATCAATGAAAGCTTTATACTAAAAGTTGGCTAAGCACTCAAACTACACATTTTCACTTTAAAGTCACTGAAACTAGGGCAGGTAGTTTAACATTAGCCTAGATGCTTTAGCACAGTTCTGCAGATGTGATGGTGTAGGCACATCACTTTTATCTATTCCATGATCACAACCATTCTTATTGATCTGCTGAAAACAAGCTAAAAGCCTTGGGAAGAAGGGGATGAATGCCTTCAAGTGAAATATGTCTCTGTTAGGAAGTTATGGATCAGAAGTGTTCAGTTTAAAAGGCTTTTAAATATTTCTTTTGGGAGAAAGTATTTGTGGAAACAGAAAATAAAATCAGAGAAAATAGGTGTGTAATTTAGTTAATAAAAAGTGACTAACATGAGTCACAGAGTATAGAAATGTACTGCAAATCTTACCAATAAACTGAAAAAACATTAAAATAAAAACTAAACATTTAAAAAAATCCAAAAACACCACAACTGTAGCTATTGCTTCATGTCTATCTCCTACAGTGTTAACAATCACCAATTGATGCATTATATTTCTTATAATAAAAATAACAATGGTGGCTGCAATAGTCAGTCTTTAAAGGAACTATTCATCAGGCCTGTATTCTAAGAACCATCTGCCTTTATTTCTGTCAGATTTTGTAGCTTTGGGAGAGAAACGTGAATTCAGACGGCATCAGGATCCATAGCATCAGAGGGTGGTTTGGTACATAATGAAAGGAAAATGAAGGTTCTGGTAGTTGTTGTCCAGAAAGGGAAGTGGCCACTGGTCTGGACATAGGTGAGCAGGAACAATGGACAGCAGTGTCTGCAAAAGGCATGGCCTATCAAGAGTTTGACAGGAATTCTGCTTTCAAATTCATCCTTTTTCAATAGAGAGCGAGAAAAAGGGGGAAAAAATGAAACTTCAAATTTGTCTGTTCAAGGAAATTTGGATGTAGCAATATTTATTTTCCTCAAAATCGGATGGTACTAGGGAAATAATAGGGCAGAAAGAAAAGGACAGAAAACTGGGAGCATTACTGGTATCACCCATTCCTCCACAGAGGTGTTGTCTATTGAGAAATGCAACCTTTTCAGTTGACCACTACGGAATCTCAGTGTGATTACAGAATAGGGAAAAAGTAGTTAATAACCATGCCAGATGGAGCCTCATCTGCTGAGGATTCAGTTTAGAAATGGAGAAATTATAGGTAAATATGGACTCTGTCTTTTTAAATTTGAGATCTTGGGAAATACTGACATCCTACTTTGATGTTTAGCCAGGAGAAACAGTTATCTTGAGAGATAAAGGTGATAGGAATGTTAATTTGTATAGAGACTTCAAGAGCTATTTGCATGTTAATTGAGTCACCGTCAGCAAAGACTCCAAATGCAACATACATCAGCTGAAGTTCTCGCATAAACATGAACGGATTTCTGCCTCATGAATGCCTGAGTGCAGAGCCAAACAAAACTGAACCTTTCTGAAAAATAGTCTTGGGCTATGGCACTGAAGAAGTAAAGAGGTGAGTTGTGTAACAGATGAAATCTATCTTAGGTATAATGATGTTTCTGTGAGAAGGGACAATTTCCTAAGGAATAATACAAAGCAAAACAGAGAGAAATATCTGAAATTAGCTTTTCTTGGCAACACAACATAGAAATAGATATTAGTATGCTGACAGACACAGGCAGCAGATAAATGGGGAAAAAAAAAAAAAAAAAAAA
>JACDJE010000436.1:71320-104173 GCA_016647715.1 Pavo muticus
TTTTGTCTTGTCATACTCTTGAAAAACTTTCACACAACACCTCTTTTTCAACTCCAGTTTTCGTGTTTTTAACCTTTACTAGTGGGAGGACGGAAGAACAGTGCAGCTGGGGTGTCACTTGCTGTCAGTCTTTAAGAATGTTAAGGAAAATGTACGTATCCATCCTGATGTATATATAGTTTTTGCCTGGAGTAAGCAGAAACTATGGTAGGTTGACACAAATTTGGCTTTCCCTGCAAGATTTTAGTGCCAGATTCCCTTTCCTCCTGCTTGTGATACCACCAACATGTGCCAGGTTTAAGACAGACACTGAGATGGGATCATAGAGGGAAGTGACAATTTGTTCCTCGTAGAATACTTTATACTTAAACTGAGGAAAGCAGTAGGAATATGTCCAGACAGTGTTTCCTAGAGACACAAGAACAGACCCATTTAATTTAAAGTTCACAAGGCTCTGGTTGAATTTGATAATAATTTATGACAATAACCTATATATATATATAAAATCATATATCTGTATATTTGTATAAAATGATATAAATATGTCTCTATATAGATAAATATATATATATTATATGTGTGTGTATAATATGATATTATTATCCATTATTTGCAGTTAGAGAGATCCAAGTCCACCTCTCTTGTGCATGTTCTTTAAAATAAAATAAAATTTAAAAAAACTTACAATGCTACTGCTTTAGTATCTATAATGGAAAAAATAATTAACTACTGGAACAATATAAATAAACACATTATACTAGTTTTCCTATCCTATTAAGACCCTTGCTCAAGGCAATGTTGGGTCTCAGGAGTGGTAAAAATATCTTTCGCTTTCCCTTTCCCTTTCCCTTTCCCTTTCCCTTTTCCTCTCTCTATTCTTCTTTCCCCTCTCAATCTCTTTTTATTTTTCTTTACTAGGCTTTGCCTACATTTTTCTCATAGTAGTTGACTAGGAAGTAAAACCTGTGCTTGAGTACCCTTTATCCATAATGATTAGTGTTAGAAAGTTGCCTAATTTTGCCTCGAGGTGGTTGACTGATTGTTGTTGAAAAGCTCAATAAATTGCCTTGTATTGTCCCTCTGAGTCACTGTCTGAACTCAGTTGCTTCTGTGACCCCTGCCCGATTCCAAGGATTCCAGGGATTCACCTTCCTCACAACCCACAGAGTGGGATGAGACCAATGGCAAATGAAATGAAATGTGATGTTGGGAACTCTTTATCCTTAACATTGCTGTGCAAAGGGACTCAGATCTGAGCACAATCAGATTCACTTTGGTTATACTCTTCAGGAAATATTTATTCCTGGAAATGACAAACAACATAAGGGAAAAATACCAATTCTCCTTCTTCCCAGACACCCTAACTGGACAGCCTCTGTTTCTTCTGCATCAGCTATGACCAAAACAAACCTCTCAACAGCACTTTCAGACTTCGAGTACAAAGAATTCTTAAATTCTTTGAAATAAAAATAAAATTCATTGAATTCAAAACATAAAAAGTGTATTATAAAGTACCATATCATATAAAGATCATAGTGTAATTGCTTTAATCTTTGCATGGTTAAAGACTTGTATGACAGTTGTAAGGTAATGCAATCTCATTGACAAAGATCTATATTTAATGTTTAAGAGATATATTGATATTTTAATCTTCCTTTGCATTACAAAATAGAGTCCAAACAAAATAATTATTAAATAGTTAAATGGTACAAGAAGGTTCACAATGCTATATTTACTGAAGTAAATGATGTTTTTGCCTCTCATTTCTATGGGACTAGCCTTTCATCCAAAAATTATGAATCCACATATCTTTAAACCCAACAACAATATTTGTATTGTCCCCATATATAGGTTTTTACCTGAGCAATATTTAATTTATAAACTCAATTTACTCTATTTTGTTTCTGCTGTTTTGCTTTTGTTTTAGTTTTGTCTTTGTTTAAGGGCATTTATGTTTAACTAGCAGTGTACGTGAGGTCTGCAATTCAATAACAAAACAAATTTCTCATCTGTTGAACTGATCAAGAAGTCTATGCCTACATGATTGGTATCTATTTATGGAAACCCAAGTGTCCATCTGTGATGCATTTTAATCAGGAAATTCACTGTGACTGTCTTGTTGAAGTCATAGTAGATGCTGCCTATCCTCTTGCTGCCTCTCCAATCTCTGTAACTTAAAAAATCCTTTTGGGAAATAAAAAGTTTATTATATTAATATTTTTAGCATGAGATAGTGGCTTGTAGCAGGAAGCAGAGTAAGCATCATCTAAACAAACTACAGATCACAGCGGATAACTAAGAATTTATCTTGTGATGAAGCAGAAGAAAAAATACATAATTTTCAAGCCCTATAAAAATGTAATGCTCTTTGATTCAGACACACACAAATTTTTAATTTCTGTCAGAGAACTGTATGTTGCTGGGTTCATTATGTCAGCACAGTAGTATTTGGATTGGTTATCTAACGTCTGTAAATCATACTTAACAATAAAAGCAATGATTTATATCTGATATAGTGTTTCATAATTCTTAATAGGTCTTGTTAAATTCAGCCTTAACAAATTCTTTCCTGGCAGGAACAAGACAGGCAAATTTACATGAAATTTTAATTTCAATGTAAATCCAAATATTACATCATATGTCAGCTAGTCTGAAAAAGAATAAAAACAAACACCTTCCCTCTTTTATTAAAGTTCATCCAATCAAGATTTTTTTTTTTTTTCAGTTCTCAGTGGTGTGCTCTTTTAAATGATCCACATCTTACTACCTGAGAATGTTTGAAACTGAACCCAGCAGACCTGCAGTATATGGTGTGCTCCATTATACTTTCAGCATTATCTAGAGCTCTACTGCATTTTCCATTTTGGACTACAAAAGTAGTGTATATGTGTTTTACATGCCAGTAAACATGTCTTCCTTTTCTTTCCTGCTGTGTTGAACAATTCATGACTTTCCTTCTCAATATTCCTGACCCATGTATTTACCACATCTTTTAACCTGATAAATTGTAGTTTGGATTCTTGCTCCCTATTTGTTTGGCACTTTGTTATTGTTCTACACAGATGTAAAGGAAGGATGGAGACTGAGAATGAAGTTACTATCTTTCTCCTTTAAGGAATAAAAAGAGTAATGAAAAGAGCTAAAAATAGTGTAAATCTCTGGATCTGGCTAATCTTGAATTTCGAAAAAAGAGGAATGTGTGAAGAAAATATCCTATATGACCTTATGACTGCATATAGAGTGATATGCTATCAATGGAGACTAGACTTGTATATGTGCTGAAAAAATCACAGGCGTATAAAATAATGGAATGGCTTAGATTGGAAGGGACCTTTAAAGATCACCTAATTCCAACCCCCCTTCCATGGGCAGAGTTGACCAAAGTCCCATCCAGCCTGGCCTTGAATGCCTCCAGGGATGGGACATCCACAGATTCTCTGGGCAGCATGTGACAATGCCTCACCACTCTCTGAGTAAAAAATTGCTTGCTAACATCTAATCTAATTCCCTCTTTTTAGTTTAAAACCATTCCTTCTTGTCCTATCACTATTAGACCGTTTAGAAAGTCAGACCGCCCTCGTGCTTATAAACTTCCTTCAAGTACTGTAAGGCTGGCTGCAGTGAGGTTTCCCTGAAGCCTTCTCGTCTCCAAGCTGAAGAAGCCCAGCTTCCTCAGCCTGTCTTCATAGGAGAGGTGCTCTAGCCCTCTGATCATCTTTGTAACTCTCCACTGAACCCACTCCAAAAGCTTCACATCTTTCATGTGCTGGGGGCCTTAGGCCTGGATGCTGCACTCCAGAGGGGGCCTTATAGTTGCAGAATAGAGGGGGACAGTCACCTTCCTCTCCCTGCTGACCCTCCCCTTTTGATACAGCCCAGGATATTGCTGGTCTTCCAAGCTGCAAGCGCACACGGAAGGCTTGTGTCCAGCTTTACGTACACCTGGACCAACAAATCCTTTTCTGCAGGGCTGCTCTCAGTGAGATCTTCTCCCAGTCTGTACATATATCTGTGACTGCCCAACCTAAGTGCAGCACCTTCCACTTGGCCTTGTTTAACCTAATTAGATTCTCATGGGCTCACTTTTTAAGCCTGTCTAGGTCCCTCTGGATGGCATCCCTTCCTTTTATGGTGTCAACCACACCACTCGGCTTCTGGCAAGGCCTGGAAGATGGGAACAAAATGAGTTCCTGCTGAGATTCAAAAGCCAGAAGCTGTCACTCCAAAGAGAGCTGACTCGACCACTTTGGACTTATAAATAAGTTTGTACTGTCACAGTTGTTGTCATCGTCAACCAAACAACAACCCTCAATGACCCATCACTACTGAAGTTCAACATCTGAACTACAAGCAATGCTGAAATCTGTGGTGTTGACTCTCTCTCTTTTGCTTCTGGCAAAGACTCCTTGCTCTTATTTCCTATCTTTTCTATTGCCCATCTTCTCTTCCCTATCTCCCTAAATGTCTAGGATTTGTAATAAACTGGTTGGGCTAACATTTGACACGTTGTGTCTTAATCTTGCTGTCAGGTATACATATCTTAAAAGAACCTCCTCTCCCTTCTTTAAACTGGAGTGTGAGAACCACTCACGATATACCTCCACTGGGACATAGATCTTTCGATCACAACACTCTGGCTGTGACCACCCAAACAATTCTTTAGACACCGAATAGTTCACCTTTCAAATTCATATCTCTCCAATTTATTGATAAGGATGTGGTGCAGGACTATGTCAAAGGCCTTGCACAAGTCCAGGTAGACAACATCAAATGCCCTTCCTTTGTTCACCATTGCCATCGCTCCATTGTAGAAAGCCAATAGATTGGTCAGGCATGATTTTCCCTTGGTAAAGTCATGAAGAAGAACAACTTCAGCAATTGATCCATACATTTGATATCAAGCATATGCAGTTACACAAATTTTGTTTGGCAATTTTAGACATAAAAGTGACCTGAATATGTGGAAAAGGACAAAACACCAAATTATAATTGCTACTGGAGCTGTAAATGTCCTGCTAGCTTCAGCATTTTTATTAAGTTAGATGTTAAGTTTGTTGTTTATCATACTGTTAACAACAAGTGTAGAGGGAATAAATTATTTATGCAAGCTGTTTAGAAAGTTATTGAGTGTTTTTGCTTTTAAAGTTTTCAAACTCGTCTTTACATATGGAGAAAATACAATGACATTATGAAAGAAAAGAACTTTTACTACTACACAGTTAAGCATCTCTCTATGAGAGACGTATTTGAATGAGCATAATTTTTTTTTAAATAAAAATGGAAGTGTCTTTCTCATACTGCCCAAATTTTGGGTTACTCAATTTGTATCAGTGATTATTGGCATTGTATCTACTAATGATCTTAAGAGAAAAGCTGCTTTATTCTTTTTATGGTGATTGAATCACAGAATTGCAAATTGGCTGAGGCTGGAAGGGACCTCTGAAGATCATCTAGTCCAACTCCTACTCAAGCAGGGACACCCAGAGCTGGGGTGTCCATTTCCATACCCAGGCCGCTTCTGAAGATCCTCAAGAAGGAAGACGCCACAACCATCTGGGTAACCTCTGCCAGTGCTCCGTTACCTGCACGGTAAAGTGCTCCTGATGATCCTGATGATAGAACCTGCTGTGTCCAATTAGCACCTACTGCCCCTTGTCCTGTCACTGGGCACCACTGAGCAGACACACCCTTCCAGTGTTTAAATACCTTGATGTGATTCTCCCTGAAACTTCTGTTTTATCAGCCATTCCACACAGGAGACGTACTTCAGTCTCTTTGTCATTTTTGCTAGATGATGTTCAGTATGTCCATATCTTTCTTGCACTGGGTAGTCCAGAACTGATCCTCACCGGTGCTGAGCAGAGGGAAGAATCATGTCCCTCCATCTGCTGGCCATATTTTATCTAAAGCAGCTCACTTTACCATCAGCCTTCTTAGCAGCAAGGGCATATTGCTGGCTCATAAACTTCATCTTGATTGACTTCAACTTCCTACTTGTAAACATTCCACTCAGTGTGTGACATTCACAGTCTTAGAAAAGGACTTGTGATACATTAAATATAAGGTTGTGTCTCTTATTTTTTAACCTTGGAGAATGCTTAATTCACATATAGTGTCATGAAAGCATAACTGATTTGCAAATTTTTGTTGTATGTTTATCAAAGTGAAAAATTAAGAAAATCTACTCCTAGAATAAAGCAATTCATAAGAATATCCTACCAAAAAATGATAGAGAAATAATATAAATGAGAATTGTTTTATACTTGTCAGAAAGTTCACCAAGTGATTAGAAAATGAGCCATGTTGGAGATGATATCCAGCTAAAGTAAAGTTTGACAACATCCAAAACACATAGGAGAGAGTAAATTTCACATAAATAATATATTTTATAAGTTGTATCCTACTTGTCTATATAAGCAAAATAAATGGATACATAAATAAATAGATAGATAGATAGATAGATAGATAGATAAAGGGGAGTTTGTTTACAATTTATTCAACCTAAGTGTTCATTCTTGTACATTTTATTGGATAAGTATTTTATGATGTGGCTATGTATGACTAAATTATTAAGCTTGTGAACTCACTCTGTTCAGTCAGTTACACTATTTTCTCAAGAAATCCTTTTCCATAATTTGAATAATATTTCTTTTTTTCTACTAAAGTAGCTTTTTGAAGGCTGTACTCTATAACTCCGTCATCAAGAAATCTGAATAAACATAGTGTAGAAATAGGGTGACCATTTTAAAGAGCTTCTCAGCATTTTGAACCATAGTTGATGTAAGAGTAACCTGATGATTCTGTCTTCATAGGGCATAGTTTTAGCTTTTGTGAATTTCTAAACACAGTTGATACAGTAGACTTAACCATTAAGTAGTTCTGGTTTGCTTGAAATGGAGAATAACTTTTTTAAAATTTACCTTGGTTCAAAGTAATGGCTGTACAATTTTTATTATTAGTATTAGTATTGGCATTATTGTTATTGGCCTGAAGAAAGCAATTATGTGAATGTTAGTTTAATTTGGAGATAGCACCAAACTGGGGAAACAGTCAGTATGTTGGAAAGCAAAGCTGGGCAAATCAGTAGCTGATACAGCTATAATGAGATATTTGATTCTGTACCATAAGAAAGATACATTTTGAAAGATCTTTGTTTGCTTAGCCTAGAAAAAAAAACTGAAAAAGAGAATGGTTCTTTATCTGATTATATATTCAATAATAATAAAAGAAAATAGCTATTAAAATAAACAAGTATTATTGACATACCGAGAAATGAAAAGCGTTATCAGAAATACATTTAATTTGGATACTGGAAGGATGTTAGACCAACAGAATCATAAAATTCTGATTAGTCTTAAAAACAGAAGTATTGAATTCCATCAGTTGATGGCTACAGATGTTAATCTAGAAAGATGTTTCTAAATTGTTGCATCCCTCAATGACTTAGCAATTACATTTGATTAATTTATATAAAGTGTTTTTTTTTCCATAAATTTGTGCTTAATGAAATATCCTAAATTAGAATTATTGTTAACACAAACTCAATTTGTCTTTGTGTACTATGAAGAAAAAAAAATACTGCAGAATCTCTGGAGTCAGGTAACTACATAACTTTATTAAACAAATGCAATTGTCCAAAATTGTCCAAAGTAATCTTGTTAAAAGAATTCATATCTTTCCTCTGTAAAGCAATTTCACAAGATGTCATTCTATAGTAATGAATCTTTTTTCTGTTTTACAGATTACTACAATGCTTTATAGATCTTCAAACAGAAAATCAAGATGTACCTTCAAAAGCTTGCAAATTAGAACAATAAGCTGAATCCTTTATAAGACTACTGATAATAATATTCATGGAATTCTATGCATTTATAATTAAAATACACCTACCTGTACCTCTAGCTACAGTTCCTAACTACCTTATTAAGCCCAATTTTTTGATTTCTGTCAGAGATAAAAACACTTATATGGATGGAGTGGTGGTCTTAGTATTCAGCTTGGCAATAATCATGTCTTCTTAATGCCGTTTACCTTAGATTATCTATTCTATTTGATATGCCAGTTTGAATGAGCCAGATTAAAAGTTTTAATGTAGTTGTATGCAAGTTTTATCGAAGAACTTTAGGGGTGTACCTGAAAAAAAACCAATTTTGCTTGTTTACTTCAAAAAAACAAAACAAAAAATTTTTTAAAAAGGAAAGTTATTAAAACTTGCAAGCCCTTATATAAACATTTCAGACAAACTGAGAACACATTGCTAAATGAATTTACTATGCATAAGCAGCATAATCATTTTTCATACCTCAGCATTTAATTATTCTGGGATGATGCTGCAAACAGTGAGAGAGGATAACAGTACTTTCCACAAAACAAATACCGCTTTTTTCATTAAAAATAAAATTTCTATTCTGCACAGGAAAATGCTTTTTGTTTAACATATAGATTTAATTAAAACACCACTGGCAATTTTTAATGTTGATTGTAAATGGATTGCAGAACATGGTATGACTCATGCAAACAAGCAAGGTGCACCTAAATATAATGATAAATTACATTTTCTTGACTTAACAACCCTTTCCTATTGCTTCTTTAATTTTTAATAATACCAAGCACAGTATTTTATCCGTGTCGCTGCTGGCACTTACTCATAGCAGGACTGGAATCCAAACAACCTTATTTTATTTCTGGCACTAACAAAATATGTTTTCCTATCTTCAGCAGTAACAATGCTATTACATTTCCTTTATTATCAGAACTTGCCTTCTTTTCTAATTCTTCAGTTGAATTTTTATTTGTTTGTTCTGCATCTTTATTTTATAGACTCATTTTCGCATCTGCAAATATTCTCTTTCTTTAGAATTTTTGGATGATCAGTGTTAGGATGTTGTGCAATTACTTCTTTTATTGTTTGTACTGCATACCTTAGAACCTCTCACCTTATCTTTATGATTATGGAACCCCACTGTGTTTGCAGCACTTTGATATTTAAAATGTACTGGCTGTTGCTTCGTACTGTCTCCGAAAACTTTCCCATCTTCGAAGCAAGAAGTAAGACCATCTTTATAGTAACAATAAAATGTGTTTATTTTTCTTTTAATTACAATATATGCCCTTCTCTCTGAGAGGATTTGTTGAGTACAATTAAAAGAAAGAGCAATCTAACTCCAAGCAAACTGAAAGCTCATTTATATTTTAGTGTTATTTGCTATCTTTTGAAGAGAGTAGGGGGAGGAGAAAAGTAAAAGAGCAATTAGCAGCAGAGGGATAGGAATCACTGATTAAGATAAAACAAATATGTTAACAACAAATCACCCATTTATTAACCTCCTAGGTCTATTTCTTTTGTCCTGACTACTTTAAAAAATAAATACAAAAGCAGACTTTGTTGAATCTGACTTCAAAAATGGCAAGTCATACTGGATTACAGAATGAGACATTAAAATGTATTCCATTAAATGTTGAAAGCAGAGGTATAATGTCTTTTCAGAATCAGAAGGTACCGGGAATGGGAGCAGCAGGATGGGACTCAGAGGCAAACAAAGTTCTGGGAAGAGTGTCTGACAAGGGTTAGGTGTCCTCCAGTGAGAGTCTCTACTTTGTTAGCACATAATTGAAATCCAAAATATATTAGATAACACAGGCAATAAAATAAACCACTTCATTATCTTCATAGGAATTTGACCCTTGACTGCAAATAGATCATAGAATGACAGAATATCTTGAGTCGGAAGAGATCCACAAGGATCCTTGAGTCCAGCTAATGCAAAAGTCTCATCAAACTTCTGAATAAGGCAGAAGAAGGGAACACAGAGAAGAACTTTTCACTGTCCAGGACAAGTGACTGCAAAAGTACGGTTTATTTTCTGTTTAAAAGACAATGTGTCACAGACCTACAGATGTTTGAATATTTCAGGGATGTGAATAAGGACATAAAGTCTTTTTGAAGAGTTACTACAAGTAGAATATTTGGTTCTAGATACATAACTTCACAGCTTACAAGTCCAAAAGAGGCTTGTTAAATCATAATGTGAAAGATAAATAATAATAATGTGCACATGTACATAACAATGTAAATCATAGAATCATAGAATCATAGAATGGCTTGGGTTGGAAGGGACCTCAAGGATCATCAAGCTCCCGCTGCAGGCAGGGCCACCAACCTCCACATTTAATACTAGACCAGGCTGGCCAGGGCCCCATCCAACCTGGCCTTGAACACCCCCAGGGGTGGGGCATCCACAACCTCTCTGGGCAGCCTGTTCCAGCACCTCACCACTCTCACAATAAAGAACTTCCTCCTGACATCCAACTAAATCTTCCCTCCTTCAACTTAAAATCATTTCCTCTTGTCCTGCTGTTATCTACCCTTTCAAAGAGTTGGCTCCCCTCCTGTTTATAGGCTCCCTTTAGGTACTGGAAGGCTGCAATTAGGTCACCCCGCAGCCTTCTCTTCTCCAGGCTGAACAAGCCCAGCTCCCTCAGCCTGTCTTCATAGGGGAGGTGCTCCAGCCCTCTGATCGTCTATGTGACCCTCCTCTGGACCCTCTCCAACAGCTCCCTATCATAACATTTTATGTTAAGTTCCACTAGTTAATAACTTGAAATTGAAAATAAATTGAAAATTGTTTATAAATGCTAAATCTAGTCTTTTCTCTACTATAAATTTGAGTACTTTATTTTGTAAGTTAAACTACTAAATTAAGTATCCTCCATTGTCCAAATTTTGCTTTCTGTATAGGTACTTCTAGATTAAGATCCAGGTCCCACCTGACTCTATCTGGAGTCATGTTGCTTGTATATAATAGTGTATCTGACTGACATCAATCACAACATAAACAGTAAGCCAATAGAGAAAATGTGTTGCCTAAAAGAAAGAAAGCTTACTGTTAAAGAAAAAAAAATCTTTTAACTGAAGAATAGGATAAGTAATCTAGGACACTGCAGACCTTGAGTTTGGTTCAGGGACTGTTTTATTTACAGAAAATAACCTAGCATTTTTCATATATACAGTTCTGTATATTGCTGTGAGGAGCTTGGCTCTTTATACTTGATGACTCCTTGTAGGGAGCTGCTGGGTTCCTCCAAAGTTGACCCAGATCGTCCTACACTGCTACTCATCACAGAGCAGGTACTCCAGCCTTTACCACTACTGGGGCTCCACTGAGCTCCTTCTAGTTTGTCCGTAGACAGTATCTGGAGCACTGTACACCTTTTAGTATAGCCCAAGACATAGTGGCAGACCTTTTTCTGCCTCAGCACGCTGCTGGCTCATATTCAGCATGCTGTCCACTGGTATTCCTGGGCCTTTTTCAGTAGATCTACTGCCTGATATGTCAGTCAGGTATATGCATCCCATGTAGTTATAATTTATGAGTATATAAATTGGCTACTGTGAGGTAAAAGGGTGCTAAGGAATAACTTTTTTGAATGGCTTCCCAAGGTGACTTTGCTTCTTGCCAGCTTTCGTCTCAGTTCTGACATGTGTCTATTTTGAGCTTGGGACCTGTCCTTCGGAGAACTAATCTTTAATGCCTTTAATAATGAAATATGTCTTCTAATTTGATCAGTTTTATACAAAAACATGTCTGTATAATACCTTCGATAATAAAATCAAAATTAAAATGTGAATTTAATTGAAAAATACAAACTAGTGAGGTTGTCATATGTATATTTTAATCTGAGACAGACTCCATGCAGCACTGTCTCTCCTAGACATTTTTTAATTCTTGATTATTGGTTCCTATAAGTGAATTTGAAAATTGAGAATCCTGTAGGGGTTTAAAACACACAGATTATATTTGTGAGTTTTTACTGTTTACTTAACATTCACATGACATGACCACCTGTGTTTGCTTCCGAGTTAAAAGCTTTAGATAGTTTCTTCTTAGACTGAGGGTGAGCCCTTCATGACTTGTTTTTTCTTGTTACATTACTGAGATTTGAGAGGTGTTTTGTTTATTTGTTTACTTTTTCCTTATGCTACCTGATGAAGTGAGTTTTTACATTCACATCATTTCTGAGATGGACTTGTATATATATAGTGGAACAGACTTCTTGTACAACTAAGCTGGTTTCCTTATGT
Organism: Pavo muticus; assembly: GCA_016647715.1. Lineage (NCBI taxonomy): Eukaryota > Metazoa > Chordata > Aves > Galliformes > Phasianidae > Pavo > Pavo muticus. Next base: position 83,403 of record JACDJE010000436.1, read on the forward strand.
TGCCCTGTAACTTTCTCTACTGTGTCTTCGCAGAACATATCCTTCAATTATTATTGCTTAGCTACTTGTGAAACCCTTACAGTGGAAGCATTTGTTTGTACTTTGTTGCTTATCATATCAATATCAGCAACCATCACGAGCAAGTCTTTAAGCCACTGTGATACAAGAAAATATATTTGCCTGATATTTGAAGTACTATGTTAGAGAACATAGCCTTTTGAAAGTACAACCTTTGCAAAACATCTCTTGTTAATTGGCTGCATTAATTTGAATCACAAACTGCATTACTAATTCTTGCACAGTCATAGTCATCAGAAATATTTCACTGCTCTATGAGAAAAGAACTGTTGTGTTTTAACCCCAGCAGGCAGCTCAGCATACACAGCTGCTCATCTGCTCTTTCTGGGTGGAATGGAGAGAGAATCATAAAGGTAAAAGTGTGAGAACTCATGAGTTGAGATAAAAACAGTTTAAAAGGTAAAGCAAAAGCTGTTCATGAAAGTGAAACAAAACCAGGAATTCATTCACTACTTCCCATTGTATACAGATGTTCAGCCTCTCCCAGGTAAGAAGGACTCATCAAATGTAACAGTTTATTGGGAAGACAAACATCATTCTGAACATCCATCACACAGCATGTTGCTATATGTTATGGGATATCCCTTTGTTCACATTGAGTCAGCTGTCCTGGTAGTGCCTCCACTCAGCTTCTTGTGCACCTTCAGCTTGCTTGCTGGAAGGACAGCATGTGAAGTAGAAAAGTCTTTGACACTTTGCAAGCTCTGCTTAGCAACAACTAAAACATTGGTGTGTTACTACCATTGTTTTCATCAAAAATCCAGAGCACAATATCATACAAATCTCTTTGAAGAAATTAATTCTATTCCAGCCAAAACCATAAGAAGAAGTATATATTTCAAGCTTGCCTCCCATATAGTTACATTTTCACCAAATTAATCAGTTAATAAAATTTGTTTGTTATAACATGACTTACCTGGTGTATGTGAAAGATACAAAATGTTATGCCACTATATGGATTGCAGCATGTTGCCTGAAGCTGTCTGTCTCTCTGAAACATCTTCATTTTGCACCAAAACTTGATAGATGCCAAAAGCTCATCCACAGGGGAGTCATCTAATTTACAGTCTCCAGTACAGAACAATGAATCTGAGGCAGTGGTCATGCTTAACTGATCCTCAGCATGCTTTTCCCCTGCAGTTACTCAACAGATGTTGTTAACTGGAACACTCAAAGGTGAGAGATAGTGTATTCTGCTGCAAAGAGCACTTTTTTTAGACAGTCAACACATTTCAAGTTACTTTATGGTTCAGTAACAGTACCTGCTATAGCATGATCCTTACATCATGCCTGTATCACTCACATAGCTCATTGAGGTGATATTAGCAGTCTAGGCACTGTTGACAGATGACATTAGCATTTCCCAGTTGATTTATCACATCTGTAGTCTTAGCATCCTTTCTTTTCCTCATCCCTTTAAAGACTTTTCCTCATCAGAGGATAATTTTTCTGATTACAGTACTCAGAGAATGAGTCGTACTCATCAGCTTCACTCCTCTTTAAAAAAGTTGTTAAGCCTCATATTGCAATTATGACTGGTATCCGGATTTTTGATGTTCAAACTAAAGTACAGTCTATGAAGAAAAATGAGCCGAAAGCTGTACAAGTAGTACTTGTTAAAACCCTGTCCCAGTTTTTGTGTTATTCTTGATTTGTTGATTTGATTAAATTGCTTCATTTGACAGTTCATCAATGTTTACTGATTATTTACCCTGCTGATTTACACAAGGGGCTTTAAAAGCCCCCTGTAAAAACATGGAAAAAAAAGTAATGCCTAGCTATGAGCCACTGGTCATGGCAATACATGTGGATTTTTGAGTAATGATATGCCTGGTGCTTCTGGAAATGCTGGATATATTAACTTATTTGTTAATAACTCTCTTAACAAAAGGGAAAAGGAAGAACTGTTGCTGAATGTCTTGATTAAGTACTTGACTTACATTTTCTACACTGAATAGGCAGTGGTGTAATAAAATTTATGATTCTTTTCTCTTATGGATCAGAAATTGAGAGCCCTTTTTGCAGGAGTACTATCAACATCTGAAAGGAAGTTTACTACTCTCCTAGATCTTTAATCCTAACAACTGCTCAAATAATCTGAAGCAGATACAAGTATTACAGCAGATAATAAGGATGCTCTAGTGAATAATTGTGCACAGTGAAGCTGCCAACAAAGAAAGCTTTGCAATTTTCCACAGAAGTTTACTTTCCCTAAGAACCAGAGATCTCCTGGAAAACAATACCAATCCATCTCCACGAAAGCAGTCTTGGCTTTTCTTTTTGAATTCATGCCTGCTCCTCTTGAAATGCAACTACAACTCCAAAATCACGCACAAGAATACTCTGACATAGAAGAAATACAGTTACCAATTGTATTTTCAGTCTGTATGCAGGATACCCACAGGTAGCAAGCTGCCAATGAGAGGATGCACCAGGGTTAAATGTATCAGGGCAGGCAGGAAGCATGAAGAGTCATGGTCCTACTTGCAGGAATAGCAGCGTTTGTGAAGAAAGGGGGTACCCTGGGGGTGAGTACATTATGGGGTGCTTAGGGTAAGGACTAGATGCAAGAAAAGGAGAGATCAAGGTTGTCTGAGGAGGAACAAGTGCAGAAAAATGTAGGGAAAAGGGGACTGAAGTATGTGGTGGCAGGTCAATTGACACGCCCAGCCACGCCTGCACCAGCATCTCCTGCCTCCTCATTAAGTTCTGTTTCTGACGGTTTTCTTGGACAAGGTTTTCTTTCTGCTGTGCTTGTGCCTGGCAGGGCTGAGCATGGTCTTGCCATGGTGCCATGGCTGAGGCTGGGGTGGAGGCCAGAGGGATGGGGTACATGCAGGGTGTGTGTATGACCAGTTCCACGTTCAGGCCAGAGCCACCAGTGGGACATAGGCAGCTTGAGGACAGGTGTCAGGAGCATAGAGAGTTTGAGCCCAGCCACTAGGAAGTCCTGTGTGTGTGTGCGCGCACGTGTGTGTGTGCTTGTGTGTGCATGCACACAGGATGTGACCATGGATACTAAGCATCTCTACCAGTGTTGTTCTGCAAGGCTGGACATGTATATATGCATATATATATGTACACACATTACACAGTGTGCCTTCTGTCAGGACCCAGGGCATGGAGCTGCAGGGCTCAAATATAATACAGCAAAAGTGTGACTGATAATGAAGAGGTATTTTTAAGTGTGCTGCCTTGTAAAGATGTCCAGAACATCAATCCTGCAAAAGATGTCATGGTGAAACAACTCTCACTCAACAACTGGCACATTCCTTTTAGATTCTAATAGGTAGTATCAATTAATTTGCAATGGCTCTGCCTTAGTTGAACTGATTAGAGGGAAAGAAGATTAGGGAATGGGAGCCAAACAAGTTCTCTGAATGACTTCAGCATCATGTGCCTTGCAAGACTGACATGCAAGTTCAGAATTCAAGTTACGCAATTTTTCTTGATCAGTGTAGAAATTAAGTATTCTCTATTCTCACTTAAAAACGAGCGTCAGACATTTTATGTTTCTGAGCTGTCCAAGCAAGAGTAGTATAACATAATATCCACTCAGTCATGCAGGCTTTGCTACAAAGGAAAAATGAAGAGACAAACTTCTCATTAGCACATTGATCATTAGCTATAGCAAGAAACTTTTGCTGTAGTAGGCATAGCACTTCACAAATTCTGCAGTGCTCTCACATGCTAAATGAGAGAGCAAAAGTTTTAGTGAACCAGTACTTCAAATCACTGCTCTTGCACACAGATGTGCCTGCAAGCTAATGTTTTATAATGGTTCCAGTTATGGCAATCAAGAAAAGATATATTGGATTTGGCAGCAACACAATTTCACCCACACATCTGGAAGCACTTGAAGAATACGTTACTCAGCTTTCTCTCACTCAGCTCACTACTGAATTGCTTTCTATCACCTGCACTTGAATGCGTTCATTTCAGTTGAACGTTACTTTGTTTTCAGATTGTGCTTGGAGATGAAGTTCACTCAGGCAATTCTTGGCGATACAGGGTGCTCATGAGAAAACTTCATAAGTCACCTCTATACATTTTGCTTGGTTTCAGTGTAACTTTACTAAATTAAGGTAATGTCCCACAGTGAGAAGTTATAAGCTCAGGGTACTTTAGCTATCTTAAAATAGCTGGTGTATCAGCTGGTAAAACACAGGACTGGGAAATTTTAAAACAAAAATTAAAAGCAAAACCAAAAACAAAAACAAAAAGAAAAGTAGAGGAAGAAGAGCCTGTATTGCTCAAAGTTCTCATGAAGGAATGAGATGAAAATGAAGTACTGGATTTCAAGACAGGGAAAAAGACACATTTCTTTCTGTGTTTGAAGATTACGACCAAGGAAATGAAAAAAAAACTAGTAAAGAGTTTCTTGGGGTGAAATGCAACTAGTTCTTGAGTCACTGATGTGTGAAGGGCATGAGATTCCTGTACAGACAGTGTCAACTCAATTTAGAAAGGAAATGTAGCATTATTCTGATGACACCTTCCTTGGAGTGTATCTAGGAAAACAAAATCTTGTCAAAACTTTCTGTCTTGGGTTTCTGACTTGAGAAGAATATCTGCAAAAGCATGCCTGGCTGGTTCATGAGTAAACCACTGAATTTCGAGAAAATGCTTATTCGGGTTCTCAGAGATCTGAAGAATGATGGAAATTTTGCTTTTATTTTATTTTATTTTTATTTTTTCCAGTGGACTGCTGCAGTCATGATGGAATAAGCTTTTTCCTATCTCAGTACTCCCAGCTAATATTGAATCTGACAGCTGTTCTGAGAATATTAAAAAATGTTAAATGCTCAACAACAACAGATACATATTTCTTGTAAACTTAGGTATCAGGAATAGTAGAAAAAGTGAAAAAATACTAATTTTCCAGATGACAAAGAAATTTTTGGGATTTTCTTAATCTTTAGTTCTTACAGGTCTTCAAAACTCCCTATCTACTTCCATAATTTCCCTTTGAGGTAATGATGGGATGAAAAGTACAGATGCCAGAACAGGTGGAATACTAGTGCTCTCAAACACAGTGGATAAAATACTGCATGATCATTATGTAAGTTTCTGAATCTGTAGCATTTGTAAGTAACTACTGAATTACGGAAATCCAAAACTAAGGCAAAATCTTCTTCTGACAAATTTCAGAAAGAGAAAACCTAGGAAGGTGGAGATCTGAGAATACAATTAGTCTATGCAAATCCTGTATGCAGGCTATCTCACAAATGCAATGGGCTGTAACCAGGCTACAGGCAAGGTCAACTCTTTTGCAAATTAAAGTTACTGGAGAGAAGAAAGCAATAGATAAATTTTACCATTCAAGTAAGCTGAAATTGTGCAGGCAAGGAAATTTTTCAGAACTGTGAAAACCCATCTCCAGTGTATTCATGCAAAGATGGAACTGGGCAGAAAGGTTAATTTTTGCCTCTTGCTTCTCAGTGGTTTTTAGGGAGCTGATTTTGTCTCAGTAGCAGTTTTTGCAAAAATGGAGACTGAATTACAGAGTTACTGCATTGATCCTCATAAGAAAAAAAAAAAAAACAAACAGATTATCTAAATTCATCATACTCACCTTTTGGAAGTAGACTCTTTGATTAAATTTATAGCATTAAATTTTTAAGTCTCATTATACAGATGCTTTAAAGTAAGAAAATCATATTGACCTCAAGATATGAGCTGAGAACAAAAGCAGAATAAGACTTTCCAGAAAAATCAAAGTATTCTTGAATATTGACTTTAAAACAGTGAAAATAGAAGATACTATTCAGTGAATACTAAGTGTTATTCAGAATGATGTAAATGCCTGAAAGAAATTCAGTAGTGTAACCTTAAAGAGATAATAGAAATACAAAAGTATTAAGGCTGAAATTCTACTTTTTCAGAGTGTTAAGAAATATTAGTAGGGTGCTGGCCTCTTAGGTCTAGCTGTCCACACAATTCAGCTGCTGAGTTGGAGGAATGGGAAGGTCTCATTGCCCTGCTGTTGGGAACCTCAGTCATAGTTCAATGCCAGAAAACTTTCCCAGGAAAGATCTCATCTCTTGCTGTGTAATTGCTAACATAAAACTGGATTAATAGCTATACTGAAAGTGGATGTATTTAATGTATCACAGTATTTTCTGGGCAGGCCAAGGTTATCTTTTAAACCAACTTACAGATTTTGTGATTTCTTAAGCCTGTTTGATGTCAGTCTGTGGTCAGATCTCACATTCATTTCTTCTTGCATATGACCTCTTCTATGCAATCTTTATAGACTGGATCGTTAGTAGGAAGGACATTACGACATTTACCCTGAAGAAAACAAAAATCCGAAGAAGTGAACAGATAAACAGAAATGGGAGACATTAATCATGATCTTTTGGAGTAACTATCTTCTGTGGTAGTCCCCATGATAGAATATGCTCTCCAAAAAGATGCTTAGACCTGTAAATCTCTTTTTCTTTTTTTTCCTTCCTTCCTTCTTTTTTTTTTTTTTTTTCCTGGGTGATTGTCTCCAGCTACAGCCCAATTTGCATGTGAAGTTGCAATGCCTACCTGTGATCTGGAGGAAAACAATGATAGGAGAAAACCCATCAGAAAAATATCCAGCATCATTCCCTGTAACCTGCTCTGAAAAACCAAGTTCAGTACTTTGGTAGGAAGAGTAATGTATAATGGAAACATTGCTTTCTGGTTACTAAAGCTCTTGTAATTCTTAAAATGCTGAGATCTGTCTTATGTTCCTTACAGCTTTCAACTTTCTGTCTGTGTTTTCTGTAAATCTATCACAGAAAAAAAGGACCAGTTTAAAATGAAAAAAAAAAATCATAGCTTAAATGGAAAGAGCTTAGCTTTTCTGAAAAAATAAGCAAAAAAACAAACAAAAATTCTTAAAGTAGCCTTAAAGCAGTATATTGATTGTGGAATAAGACAAGAAAGAGTTTCCTGAAGTGACACTGACACCTGAATGCTTCTTACCTTGTTTCCAGTGGATGATCTGATCACTGTTGCACTTATCCTGGTGTAAGAATCCTTCTTTGCTTCCTGGTTCAGAGCTTGCTTCCTGAGGTATTTCTTTGTGATAAGACTCTAACTGAATTATTGAGGAGGCAAGTGATGGGTGCTACTGTGTGAAAATCAACATCACTTCGTGGACATTTGAAAGCACCTTCCTCCAGAGCTGTTTGCCTCTGGAAGAGAGTGCTCAGGAGTGTTTACTGGTGGAAGATCTGGCCTGTGACTAAATAGCTCCAGGTTGGTATGGGAAAACTGGGGAATGATACCATCGTGTCCTGTGAAAAACAGGATGCAGGTGGGCATCCCTGCTCCCTCTTATCTGCTGGCAAGGCCTGGAAGGTGGGAACAAAGGAGTTTCTGCTGAGATCACAGAGCCAGGAGCTGACACTCCAAGGAGAGCTGACTCGACCACTTTGGACTTATAAATAAGTTTGTACTACCATCAAAAAAGTCATCGTTGTTGTCAACAGAACAACAACGCCCGACGACCCACCACTACTGAAGATCAATGACTGAACTACAAACCACACTGGATCCATGGAGGTGACTGTCTCCCTCTTGCTTCCTATAAAGACTTCTTGCTTCTATTTCCTATCTTTTCTATTGCCGTTCTTCCCTTCCCCATCTCCCTGATTAAGATTTGTAATAAACTGGTTGGACCAACATTTGAACAGTTGTTTCTTAATCTCACACTGGGTATACATATATATATAAAAGAACCTCATCTCCCTCCTATAAGTTGGAGCGAGACACCTGGTACCTGTCTAAAATATACAATTTTGTTCCTTTTAATAAATAATGAAGTATGGTAGCTCGTAGAATTAACTTTTAATTTTCCTGTGAGTGTTTAGAGAGAGGAATTTAACAGCAAAGAAGGTAAGAAAATAAATACGTTAAATTTTATTAAATGGGAAAGTTACTGAGATTTTCTTCTATGACTTGTACTCTCTAGCCTTCTAATAGTCTCTTCTGTCTTTTGAATTCTCCCCAGGTGATCATGATTTCCTAAGTGTGTTGAAATAATAGACGGGCTCAGATTTTCCATTCCTGGGGACACAAGCACAAACTCAGCAGCAGGTAACCTCAGTTTTTCGTGGAGACTCACTATTGTGCTTGTGTGTGAGAAGTTATCCATCATGCAGCTCAAAATCTTGTTCAGAATAACTGTTCTCTAAACTATCTTCTCCAAACTCTAAGCACACTCTAGTCTTCAGCTGAAGATGTATGACTTTCTTGCCTGTATTAGAACAAATACTGTTTGTTTATAACCCACTTATAAGTGAGCCATGTCCTTCCTTGTGAAGAATGCTCGACCTACTAGATTCATTTTAAATTTTTCTTCTGCAAAATGATAATGCTAAGATGACAGACAACATTTAATCGTGATGTCAATAAGCAGTAGGAAGCTGATTACATTTGTTTTTTTTTTGTTTGTTTGTTTGTTTTTTCCCCTGGGATATTGTGTAGCTGAATAAAACTTCATCAAACCTTGAACTAAAAAAGATGAGAAATTCTTCATGGAAATGAACTCTTCTTCATGTTTATTAGACTTCTTGGTCTTTGTGGACTTCTGAACCTGAAAAATAGTACTGTAAAACTGTACAATTTTATTACTAATTGATAACTCTAAGTGCATTCATCACTTCGGATTAACATAACTACAAAAATGATTGTCAGTCAGCTTCCAAAGTTGACTGAAAAAAAAAAAGTAAAAAAAACCAAAAACCAAAAACAAAAACAACCCATAAAATCTTTTAATTTCTGAGCGAAATCATTTAATTTCTGAGAGATGTGTACATCTTCAGATAAGAGAGAAGTCTTTCATTGTTTATTTGGTAGAATCTGCATTGCTATGCTGCCATATTTGATAGGATATTGATCATAAAATCATAGAATCATTACGGTTGGAAAAGACCTCTAAGATTATCTAGTTCAACCATCCACCTACCACCAATATTGCCTACTAAGCCACGTTCTTTAGTACCACATCAACAAATTTCTTGAACACCTCCAGGGACAGTGACTTGAACACCTCCCTGAACAGCTCATTCCAGTGTCTGGCGACTCTTTCAGAGAAGAAATTTTTCCTAATATTCAGCCTGAATCTCTCCTGGCACAACTTGAGGCCATCCCCGCTAGTCCTGTCACTAAGAGGCCAGGAGAAGAGGCCAACCCCCACCTCACTACAACCTCCCATCAGGTAGTTGTAGAAGGCTATTAGGTCTCTACTGAGCCTCCTGTTCTCCAGACTAAACAATCCCAGTTCCGTCAACTGCTCCTCATAAGACTTGTGCTCCAGTCTCCTCACCAGCTTCATTGCCCTTGTCTGGACACACTCCAGGGCCTTGATATTTTCTTGTGGTGTGGGGCCCCAAACTGTACACAATACTCAAGATTTGGCCTCACCAGAGCTGAGTACAGCGAGACAATCACCTCCCTCCTCCTGCTGGCAGCACTATTTCTGATACAAACCAAGATGCCATTGGCCTCCTTGGCTACCTGGGCATACTTCTGACTCATGTTTAGCTTAGCACTGACCAACACCCCCAGGTCCATTTCTTCCACACAGTCTTCCAGCCACTCTGCCTCAAGCCTGTAGCACTGCTTGGGGTTATTGTGGCCAAAGTGCAGGACCCAGCACTTGGTGTTGTTGAACTTGATCCTACTGGCCTCAGCTCAGAGATCCACTCTGTCCAGATCTCTCTGAAGGGTCTTTGTACGCTCAGGCAGATTAACATTTTCACTTGGTGTCATCTGCAAACTTACTGAGAGTGCACTCAATCCCCTCTTTCAGATCGTCAATAAAGATACTAAACAGGATGTGCCCCAGTACCAACCCCTGGGGTCTACCACGTGTAGCTGATTGCCAGCTGGATTTAACTGCATTCAAGACCACTCTCTGAGCCTGGCCCTCCAGCCAGTTCTTTACCCCACAAAAAGTGTACCTGTCCAAGCCATGGACTGCCAGCTTCCCCAGGAGAATACTGTGGTAGACAGTGTTGAAGGCTTTGCTGAAGTCTAGGTAGATTATGTCAACAGCCTTTCCTTCATCCACCAGGCCAGTTACCTTGTCACAGACGGAGATCAGGTTGGTCAAGCGGGACCTGTCTTTTATGAACCCATACTGGTTGGGCCTGATCCCTGGATTGTCCTGCACATGCTGTGTGATCTCACTCAGGGGGATTTCTTTCACAAACTTCCCTTGCACTGAGGTCAGACTGATAGGCCTGTAGTTCTCCAGATCCTCTTTAAGACCCTACTTGTAGATGGCAGTCACACTGGCAAGCCTCCAGTCCTCTGGGACCTCTGGTTGACCAGTAATGCCAATGGATGGTAGATAGATTGGAGCCTCTGCCAGCTCCCTCAACACCCTTGGGTGGATCTCATCTGGCCCCATGGATTTGTGACAGTCCAGGTAGAGTAGTAGGTCTCTCACTGTTTCCACCTGAATCATTCTGCTCCCCATCCCAGACTTCCAGGTCAGGGAACAGAGTACCCCAAGGATAACTGGTTTGACTTTTAAAGACAGATACAAAGATGGTACTGAGAACCTCAGGCTTTTCATTATCCTCAGTGGTCAAGTTCCCTGTCACATTCAATACAGGATGGAGATTCTCCTTAGCCCTTCTCTTACTGTTAGTATATCTGTAAAATGTTTTGAGTTCTGTTTTACTACAGTGGCCAGGTTGAATTCAAGCTGGAATTTTGCCTTTCCAGTTTTCTCCCTGCATATCCCAACAACACCTTCATACTCTCCCCATGTTGTCTGTCCCTTCTTTCATAAAAAGTAGACTCTTTTTCTTCCAGAGTGTCAGCAAATGTTCCCGTTTTATTTATATTGTCTTTTTCCCTTCTGGTTCATCTTATGGCGTTCTGAGACAGCCTGCTCCTATGTCTTTAAGACGTCCTTCCTGAGAACTGTCCAGCATTCCTGGACACCTTTACCTTTAAGACCCTCCTTACAAGTGTCTGAATAGTTCAAAGTCTGCCCTTCAGAAGACCGACGTAGCAGTTTTGCTGACCCCTCTCCTGACTTCAGCAAGAATACACCAGTCTACTGCCCAAGACAGCTCCTGACCCACACATCTCCCACCAGTCCATCTCTATTTGTGAAGAGCAGATCTAGCGGGGCTCCTTCTCTAGTAGGCTCTCTTACCATCTATGTCAGGAAGTTATCTTCTGAACAGTACAGAAGCCTCCTAGACTGCTTCATCTGCATTATGTTTCCAATACGTATCAGGGAATATGAAGTCCCCAATAAGAACAAGGGCTAGTAATCATTCAACTTCTGCTAGAGGCTAATAGAATGTCTCATCTGTCTCTTCATTCTGGCTAGGTAGTCTATAACAGTCCCCCACCAGGATATCCGTCCTGTTGGCCCTCCCCCGATTCTTACCCATAGAGATTCAACTTTATCATTCTGAGCTCCGAGTTCAACAACATCAAAATGCTCTTTAACATAAAGAGCCACGCCACCGCCCCTCCTTCCTTGCATACCCCTTCTGAAGAGCTTGCAGCCATGCATTGCAGCACTCCAGACATGTAAATGATCCCACTATTTTTCTGAAATGGCAACTAAGTCTCTCTGTCTTAAGTTTATACATTTTTCCAGCTAATGCTTATTTCTTTCTGCCTGATGGACCTGAAATGTTTGTTTAGATGAAGTATGTGTTCACTGTTTCCTCATCCTTTCTTCTTTATAGAAGTGAGCTCCTTCTTGAATCATCTGCCTCTGTGTTCTTGCTTTTATTTATTTGTTTGTTTGTTTGTTTATAATTCTTAAAGGCCAGAACTATGTTTTATCAATTAAAAATGAAACTGAATAAGTAGTTTTTCTTCTGATGTGTTAAGAAGGAGCTGGCTCAGGCTCAGTCTCTTGTGACATCTTTGCTCTTGTGTGGCACTGGAGTACTCTGTATTTCTTACAAAAATAACAGCTTTATTAGGTGAATTTCACATATACTGTTCTCCCTTTTGTCTTGGCTGAAGATGAATTTTTGTCACTTTTCTTATAGTAGAAGCATTATATGCATAGAATGATATAAAATAATCATGGAAGGAATTAAAAGCCATTACTTTTCATAAGATTAAATAAATAAACAAACAAACCAGAGGAAACTCAGAAATAACAAATAAGAGAAAGCAACTTGTTTGTTCAGTCTGTATTTTGCTCTCTTTATCGCATCCCTGTCTTAATTGCACAATCACATTTACAACAATCTGCCTCGTGCAGGGCCCAGAAAGAACAGTGCTCACTAATGAGCATCTGTTCTTGTTCCTCTTTCTTCCTGTTTGTTCTATGTGTATTCTCAGGACTAAGTTACTGATGACCATTAAAACCTATTGCCTCTATAGAATTAGCCCTTTGATTAAAGTTTTTTTTTTCTATAGTTCCCACGACTAATACAATTAATTGCTTCACAGAATGCATTATATAAAATGACAGAGCAATATAAGAGTTTGTATGCAAAATATTAATTAATTCTAATTAACTTTGCACACTAATTTTTTGTCTTAGTAAAACTGGATGTGCAAGCTGAAACGGAGAACAAGCCAAATATTGATGATACGTTCAATTTAACATGCTCTAGGCTATCCTGACTGGACTTTAGGTGCTGTTTCACAATGGGAACAGATCTCACACAGGTCTTGTTCTGTCTAACATTCTGTTATGGATGTTTTCTGTACTTTATTACACCTCAGATACCACTAGACACATATGTTCAAATAAGCGATATCAATTATCTAGTCAATATAACAACTTCAGTCTTCACACCTATTCAGTGTTTACATTGGCACAAACATCTTCCTTCTAGAAATAATTATTTTCGTACCAATCTTACGTAATATCACTTTATCAATGAATTTAATTCAATGTTGCTCTCATGAAGTCATTCCATTAAGGAAATTCACGTAAACTTTTTGCTGTCTAGATGATTCCTTTTGTTTCTTTCAGTCTGTGTGAGTGTGACTTCAGCATCATCTCCATTACAACTTCCCACCTCATTATTATCCTGCCATCAGTTTTGCATTCTGTTGTTTTGTCACAGTCCTTGCTCTTCAACCCACCTGTCCTTTTTTCACATAACTGACATGTCATTCCTAATCCAGTTACCACCTCTGATGTTATTCCCTTTTCCCCTATCCTCTTCCTATAGAAATCTATTTTATTCTGGTGTTCCATCTGAGCTAACCTCCAAATATATAGTTTCTCACTACCTTTGAGTTTTAAACTAATTTCTAGATTCCTTTTTAATCACTCAGCCTTTCTTTAGGTTTCTGCAGCTCTTCTACTAAATCCTGTCCTTGGTTATTGCCAGTTCTCCTACCATCTTTGCTCTTTGTTTTTCATCGTCTGTAACTTTCACCTCTTTCACTTTACTTTTGCTTTCATCTATTTTAGTTTCTTTCTCCTAATTTCTTGTCAGTCCTTATGCTCTTTCCCCAAGAAACTCATGATCAGTCTGTCTGCATTCAGCTACATGCTCTTTTCTAGCTGCTCAACATTTCAGCACCCTCTTTTATATTTTCACATCATGAAACTGCTATGTGTGCTTTTCATTGGTTTATTCTTTGGTTTCTAACCTTGTCATCTTTTTATTCAAACCAGTAGCCTCTCCTTCCTTGTTTGCTGGTGAGAGAAGGATGTCTGCTGTGAATACATAGTAGAAATACTGCTTTTAGTTGTTTCCTCTGCCTCTGGATACCAGCTCTTTAAGACCAGAGCACAAAAAGCAGCACTTAACAAAAGGTGAAACATACAGAATTGAAATGAACCCTCTCAAACATACGAATAAGATTAGGTAAACATTTGTTAAGCATAGGAAATATACTTTTTTCAAGACTCTGCGTATTTGCCAGATATGTATACATTTCCAGTAACAAATTCATTCCTCTGCTGTAAGACAACTTCTTTTTCTGAAGGTCAGGACTCTGAGTGTAGAAACAATTTCCTTCATAATATAATTTCTCTGCAACGTAATTAAAGAATTAGTAGAATACCAGAATTTTATGAGAGCTATTTTACAAGACTAACTCAGATTATTCTGCATAAAGCTAAAAAGGTAAACATTTTTTGTGCCTGAGACTTTGTGCAATACAGCTTGGTGTGGGATGCAGATAAATAATACCATTCAGAATGCAGAAGACTCTTGCACTCTCATTAAAACTATGGCCTGACAGAGTCTCGATTATGACTTATTTCACATACTAAAGTCGGAATAGAAAGTTTAATTTTGGTCACAGTTCAGATGGAAGAAAGAAGCAAAACTGTTCAGTTTTTGCTTGAACAGAATATTTTTCTGTTTTATATATATCATTTCAACTGAAAATGAGAATTTCAGACACCTACATTTTAGCAGCATTATTTGAAAATAAAGCCTTACAGTGATATATAAATGCAAAAGCTGAATTTTAATTTGTGCATAGGCATTTCGATGGATCGTGGTCAATATTAATATCTTTCAGTTTGATCTAGATACATGATTTCCGAATTCCACATTTTCACCTTCGAGCTCTTTTATAATTGTCATATTACACGAGAGCACACTTCAAGATGAAGTGAATACATTTCTATTTAGCTATTATATTCAAGACTGTATACATATGGTTCAGTTAGCTGGAATTAACTTGTATGCGTAGGACAGTATAAAAATTCTTTAAGAGTATTCAGTATAAACATATTTGAATTTTGGCCAGCAGAATATCAGTAAAGTTCATCTAATAAGATTGGTTGCCACAGTTCCTACTTGCTTTCTGACCTCAAATTACAGCTGTGTTAAGAAGTCCTAGCTACTGCCTCTGTGTTCATTTGTATCCCTTGTGTTAGCAAAATAATGCATATAATCAAATAACTCCTACACAAATGAAGTATTCTTGTTGTTTTGTTTTGCTTATCTTTGTGTTTTTTTTTTTTTTTTTTTTTTTTTTTTTTTGAGATAGAGTTATAGCCAAATCTACAGTGAAAGGAAAAAAATAAATCCATAAAAAATTGCCACAATATACTAATGCTTTAATTTAACGCTAATAAATAACATTAAAAAAAATGAAATTCAAATTGTATACTTAATCTGATGTTCTTTTAATCTTTGAATTTTCTGTAAGCAAATCAACTAAGAGTTAATCTTCATGATGGATAGGTAGTGTGCACTAAAAACAAAGTTTCAGATTGATATGATATCCTAGAGATAATACTGAGACATTTAGTAATAACAAGACTTGTTATTCTTTTTACATTATTTTAATGTTCTTGTTATACATAATAAAATGATTTTTGAGTATGATATTTCCTGAGAGCCATTTATATGTAAAAAAAAAAAATGCAGAATCTAAATTCTTGAACCTTGACTGAAAATCATCCTTCAGCTCAGAACTATCTAACTAACTTCACACAAGAAGACTGTTCTGCCATTCAACAAGACATGGACATGCTGGCGAGTTGGGTGGAGAGGAACTTGATGAGGTTCAACAAGGGCAAGTGTAGGTTTCTATATGTGGAGTACAGAATAAAGGATGAGCTACTTGAAAGGAGGAGAAGGACGTGGGTGTCCTGATGGACAATAGGTTGGCCATGAGCCATCAGTGTTCCTTTGTGCTATACAGGGGTGCATTAAAAAGCGTGTGGCCAGCAGGTCAAAGGAGGTGATCCTCCCCTTCTACTCTGCCCTGGTGAGGCCACATCTAGAGTGCTGTGGTCTATTCTGGGCTCCAATAGTTCAAGAAAAAGGGAACTTCTAGAGAAAGCCCAGTGGGGGGGCTGCAAAGATGATTAGGGGCCCGAAGCATCTCCCATACAAGAAAAGGCTGAGAGACTTGTGGATGTTCAGACTGCAGAAGAGAAAGTTGAGATGGGATCTCATCGCTGTTCATAAATGATCTGAAGCGCAGGAGTCAAATGGATGGTGCCAAGCTCTTTTCAGTGGTGTGCAGCAGGACAATGGGCACAAACTGGAACATAGGAAGTTCCATACAAATATAAGGAAGAACTTCTTTCCTTTGAGGGTAACAAAGCACTGGAGCAGGCTGTCAGTGAGGTTGTGCATAAAAACATGATTCCTGGATGCTAAATATTAATGATATGATATTTAATATCTAGATGATAGGAGCAATGAACATCTAAGTGCTAAACTTAAAAGTGCACTACTTTTTTCATCTGCATTTAAGTCAAATGCTACTATAAAGGTGAAAGTTCATGTTCAAAGTAGCATATTAGTTTTGCACACAGGGGAGTCAGGAAGTCTGACTTCCTCAACTATGATCTGATTGTGTTAGAAAGTTAATGCAAGATACTCTTTGAAAAAGGGATGAGGAACACGTGATTAATTGTTTACAACATTGTTTTGAAGGGCTGGGATAACTGGAATAGATAGTTGGCCTTACATGCATCACAACAGGATATTTGTTGTCTCTCAACAGCCAGATGAGTCAATGTACAAAGAGAATATTCAAATTGTAAAACTTTCAATATAGTGTCTAAGATATATAAGTGATGTGCGTACTGACTGTAGGGCATTATGAAAGATATTTCAGTGTACACCCAATACCTGGGCAAAGCAATTAAGGACTTGAGAAAGGAATTTTAAACACAAAGCAAAAATCAGTAACCTGTATGAAGAATCTGTGTGCAGAATCTAACAAGGGTTATTTTACAGTATCATCAAGAATAGAAACAATGACACTAGAATCTTTACTAATGATGTATATCACAAAGAAACACAGCAAAAGATTACAAGATGGAAGCAGATTGACACATCATGTAATAATCAATATAATAGTTCACTGACAAACCTAAAAGGAACAGGTAACCATGCAGGTGCTGTCTTTTCTACCCTGAGAGGAGAAACTAAATGCTTGGTCTTGTCAGTCCTGTCACTCTCAAAGTATGTTTCTGGGTTGCTGCTATCCTATCTACTTTCTTTAGCTTCCACCTGGCTGATGCATAGAATCATAGAATGTCTTGAGTTGGAAGGGAGCCACAAGGATCACAGTATCCGATGCCTGGCTTCATAGAGGACCACCCAAAAATCAAATTATATTTCTGAGAGCATTGTCCAAATTCTTCTTGAACTCAAGCATAGCAGGCAAGACAATCCATATTTTAGGTCACCCTGCCCTGATTTTGAATCAAAGCTTTTCATATCAACAGCAAATCCAATTTAACATAACTTATATATGAAATTACTGTAGTCAGATTCAGTCTGAGATCTTAGAGCAGGTCATATTGATATTTATTAACAAAATCCTTAAGTGGGAAGATTTTTCACAACCTAAGTAGATTTGTGACAAAACTTTGGGAGTGTTACAGCATGATCTGTCAGGGTAAGTAGATTGGATATTGAGAGGAATTGTATATATATTTCTGTGGATTTTTTTTCTTCTGAATAAAATATACTCTTGTGTTAGTAATTATAATTCACTATAAAAATTGGATTCTATTAATAATAACAGCTTAATAAATTTAAGATGTTCTAAGAAATATTGATTGTGACCTGTGTTTCCTGCAGCTTGACCCCGAGGAAAAGATAATTTACAACAGCAGCCATTTGTGGACTATAGTAAATGACTGTCTTGAAAAGCCCCAAGTGACTCAAATTCTCTGACTTACTTTTGAATTACTGTAAACCTGAAATCTGATTGCAGTCTGTGTTTATGAGCAGCTGAGGGTGACCGGGAGAAAAACAAAAAAAATGGAAGGAACAGCCAGCAACTCATTCCTCTCAACTTTTGTCTTTTTTACTTTTGTCTTTTTTTTTTTTTCAAAAATAACTTTATGTTCTTTTACCCAGTGTTTTTATCAAACTTGGAGTGTGAAGTCACATCTTACATACAAATTCAAACAAGATCTGGATCAATTCCATTCAAGATCCCTGGGATTTATCTCAAAACATCTTGGAATAAGTCCTGGAAAATATTGGAGATAAACTGATATAGGATTTAGACCATAATGAATTAAATGGTGAGAATATAATTATTGATAGTAAACATGATTTACTGGAATATAAATCTTGTCAAGCAAATCTGATTTCACTGTCAGCCTTGATAAGATTATGGATTTGGTAAATAGAGCTGAAATCTCATAAAGTATTTGACTTAATACCATATGACAATCTAATGAAAGGATTGAATCATACAACAAGTAGGTTATGAGCTGGGTAATGGACAGTTTACTTACTACTGCACATTCTTTTATACAGTATTCTGAGGAAATCAGTATCAGACATGGTTCTGTATTTTCGTTGATGTCTTGGCAATAAATCTAAATCACTACTGCTGAAATGCACAGGAACGAAGATGCACAAAAAATACCTGGAGACTGATTCCGAAAACATAGCTAACAGTGAACTTAAAATAATGTTTTAGAGAAATTTAAAAACATAAGAATTCTAATACAGAGTTGCTTTTGTGGGGATAAAGTGCTACTGAGGGCTAAGGAGCTTCAAGACTGCATCTGTTTTGATGGTTCTTGCTGCCCTACAGTACGATACCCAATACATCAAAATTATTTTAATGTGTTTCACATATTGGAAAAAAAAGTTTGAAAACAACCTCTTAATTGAAATATAGAGCCTGTTTGTTTGTTTATTTATTTATTTTTAAGTCTCCTGTCATTACAAGCAGAATACTATAAAAATCTATTAAGAGGTTTGTTTCAATTTTAATTTGGATGGGATCTCTCACCACACTTGAATATAAGCTTTCAAAATGCTAAACAGTGAAAAAAAAAGAAAACCATTTCTAAATTAACTTAATGTTCCAGACAGTAAGTGGTGCAGCTGTACATTTCATAAAGAACTAATAGAAAGAAGAAAATCCATATTGAGAAATGGTTGTCCTCCGTCCTAGGTAGAATGCATTTCTGAAGCACACACATAACAGTATGTATTTAGAATATCTATATAAAGTGGTATGGAAACTTCTTGGATATCAAGCATGTAGAGCTCCTTCTGGCTGGAAGGACAAAAAGTAATCAGTATTTTTGTTGAAATACTCTCAAAATTTTAAGTTATCCACTAGAGAATGATTCATTTTTAGTATTTCTCAAGTTAATCAATGTTGTATACAAAATCTGAAGTAGCAATGAGGAGATCTAAATTAAAATCTGCAGTCTGCAGTTTCATTTAGCCAAAATTCTGCTTCAGTGGAGAAAATATATATATATATATCTACCTATATGTACATATATAAATTTAGCTAAAAGTATTGTTTTTGCAGAGCTGTAGCTCAAACTGTTACTTCCACTTGACCACTTGATTGACAGGTAAGTAGGTAGGTAGGTAGATAGGTTGACTGATTTCTTGTAATTGCATAAATGATTGATTAAGAGCTAAAACAATTTTTTTTTTCCTATATTGTATCAAGATTTCTTATAGTCGTAGAACATTGATAATTAAATGTGTGTACGTATATACTGAATTACCCAATGGAAATGCTTCAGTGGCATGAAAAGTATTTTCATAAAAATGTATATCCCATTAATGATAAATGATATTTTGGTATCTTGCTGTTTTAAACATTTATATAGGAAGAGATCAAGTTCCTACTAGCAAAAGTTGTATTAATGTTATTTGTCTATCCTTTGACATAAATATATCTGAAGATAAACAGCACTTTATTTTTGGTTATACTGCCCTGTCAAATACTGAATTGCATTGTATGGTGGCAGTTCCCAAACCAAAGATCATGACCCTGATGTAAGTCTGAAGTTTATGAATAGAAATGAGAATAAGATTACTGCTTTGAGCTCTGCCCAGAAATGAAAAGGAAAGTGTGACAGTGAACCAGTAAGGGCAGAAAAAATTAGGAGTCGGTTCTGACAAGACTGGCAAATAGTGTCTAGCACTGCCCCGTTGCCACATGCCTTTCTATAGCAAAGCCATCTCTTAACAACAAGTTGTAGATTCTTGGATGCAGGCAGAGAAGAAGCTGTACATACTGAATATCAGTATTCCCTGAACTTCGGCTTTAGGGATGTTTTCCCAAGGATGTCATCTCATAGTCGTCTTGGCTAGCTGTATTAGAGGATTTTCCTGCTTTATTTTCCTATTGGAGTCTTTAGCCCTTTGTTGTGGTTTGAAGATTTAATCACGCAACACCACTCCCTCCTCTCGAGAGAAAGGCAGGAGAAGGAAGAGGAAAAAACTTGATTGAGATAGAAGAAATTAATTTATTAAAAGGAATGTGAGATTGCAAAGAAATAATTATTAATAATAAATCAAACAAAACAAAAATAAACTGGAGGAGAAAGAGAGTCAGTGTGAATCTTCATCAGCAGGCCCTCCCTGCTGCTCCCAGAAAAAAAGAAAGCTTTTCCCTGTCACCTGGAATTGGAAATTGTGTGGAGGTTCTTGGGAAAAGTAATGCATTTCAGTGTATTTTCCACTCGGACTATTAGAGCTCACGTAAGACTTCTAGAAAACTGGCAAGGACAGCTCTGCAGTGCACTGTGCACCCAACAGCTTTTTGCATGATGTCACATCTGTAGTTTTTACTCTGGCTGCACCATTCCTGCATTTCCCCTTTAGGATTGTTTAGGATTTAGGTTTAGGTATAGAATTTTGTGTTCATCTAGCAGGGCAAGAGGCTGAAGTCAATCCTTCAGGTTAAGTGTTTTAGCAGTTATTATTCATTATAATAATGGCCTGAATCCCAGCCTTTTCTTGGATGCCCCCCTCTTGGGTTACAGTAGGAGAGACCAG
>JACDJE010000436.1:104726-154723 GCA_016647715.1 Pavo muticus
TTTTTTTTTTTTCTTTTTCTCATTTCCAAGGATACAGAGTGAAAAGAAGTGACAAACCACTCCATAATCCCCATTTCCTGGTTTCCTGCCCTGACACAATCAAATACATGATTTGTGCCAATGGTGCAGCATCGTAGCTTCTTTCCAAGTCTGTGAAATAAAAAAAGAGATGTAGTGCTGTGCAGTAGTTGGCAAGTGTGTCTGCCTTTCTTGCTTCAGCCTTTTTTTTGTATTCCTGCCCTCAAAGCACAAATCCATGTCAGACAATTACCTCACCACAGTACAGCAGGGGAAGGGATGAAGGGGGGAGGAAAATAAGCTGTGTAGCACCTCAGACACATTGAGACTCTTCCTGAAAAGGAGGCAGAGCAGTGTTGGTGAATGCCCTCAACATTCATAAATATCAGTTCAAGAGACTTGAACTTCATTTTGTACATGAAAATTTAATTTATAATTTATAATTTTTGCTTCCTTGAAAGCCTGTAGCTGCGGTTATGTATTTTTGAAGACAGCTTATTTTTACAAATTATATTCAGAGAACAGCACCAATAGCAATTTTAAAAACTCTCTGAAGCATTACTAGAATGGCTTCACATTACGATGTGTGGAATCTTCTCTACAGAACATGCAGTTCTGCAGTATAACGATTCTACTGCTTCAGGTTTGGCATAAACTGTGAAACTCACAGCTTTGCTATTCATGCAGAATTTACTAACCTCTTTATATTCACAACCTAGAAAACATTTGGGGTTGCAAGATGTCTTAAAAACAAATGCTGTTAATAATGCTTGATCATATACATCACAAAGATAGCAAGTAAAAGAAAAAAAGTTACCATATATACTTTTTATCAAAGTCTGGCTAGTACATGACCTCTTCACGACAAACAGCTTAAAGTAAAGTGTTCAGGTCTAATGTTTCAAAGAAGAATCAAGTGAAAAAAAATCAAAGGAAGTTGTTTAGGAGAAATGAAGGGCATTTCTCCTACTTTACAAGCCTTCCTTGTAGTGTATACCATGTATGGCATGCATCTGGCATCTGTATATAAAGCTCTGCATATATGTACCTTCTAGACAAATAGAGAAAATATTTGGCTTCTCCTTCCAGGCATATTGGTTTGTACATACATGTTTTACGTCTACAGGTGTAGGAGGCTTGGAATTGTCAGATATGGCACACTACTTATAAGTGATCCATATTCTTCTGGAGGTAGCAGTTAATCATAGAGTCATAGAATCATTGAATCATAGAATAATAGAATTGCTCAGGTTGGAAAAGACCTTAAAGATCATCAAGTCCAACCATAACCTAACCATACTAGCCTAACTAACAACCCTCCACCAAATTGTGTCCTTGAACACCACATCCAAACGGTTTTTAAACACATCCAGGGATGGTGACTCAACCACCTCCCTGGGGAGCTTATTACAGTGCTTAACAACCCTTTCTGTAAAGAAGTTTATCCTGATATCCAACCTAAACTTACCCTGGCGCAACGTAAGGCCATGTCCTGTTACCTGTCACCAGTGAGAAGAGACCAGGCCCGCTCTCGTGGTAAGCACTTTTCAGATATTGGAAGAGAGCCATAAGGTCTCCTCTCAGCCTCCTTTTCCCCAGACTAAATAGCCCCAGTTCCTTCAGTCTCTCCTCATAGGGCATATTCTCCAAATCCTTCACAAGCCTTGTTGCCCTTCTTTGGACCTGCTTCAGCACCTCAATGTCCTTTCTGTATTGAGGTGCTCAAAACCGAACACAGTACTAGAGGTGGGGCCCCACCAGTGCTGAGTACAGGGGCAGGATGACTTACCTAGTCCTGCTCACCACACCATTCCTGATACAAGCCAGGATGCCATTGGCCTTCTTGGCCACCTGGGCACACTGCTGGCTCATATTCAGCTGACTGTCCATCAGTACACCAACACAGAGATTCACCTTAACACTGATAACAATGGAAAATGCTGTTGTTGCTATGCCGATCAACANTTTATGTTCTTTTACCCAGTGTTTTTATCAAACTTGGAGTGTGAAGTCACATCTTACATACAAATTCAAACAAGATCTGGATCAATTCCATTCAAGATCCCTGGGATTTATCTCAAAACATCTTGGAATAAGTCCTGGAAAATATTGGAGATAAACTGATATAGGATTTAGACCATAATGAATTAAATGGTGAGAATATAATTATTGATAGTAAACATGATTTACTGGAATATAAATCTTGTCAAGCAAATCTGATTTCACTGTCAGCCTTGATAAGATTATGGATTTGGTAAATAGAGCTGAAATCTCATAAAGTATTTGACTTAATACCATATGACAATCTAATGAAAGGATTGAATCATACAACAAGTAGGTTATGAGCTGGGTAATGGACAGTTTACTTACTACTGCACATTCTTTTATACAGTATTCTGAGGAAATCAGTATCAGACATGGTTCTGTATTTTCGTTGATGTCTTGGCAATAAATCTAAATCACTACTGCTGAAATGCACAGGAACGAAGATGCACAAAAAATACCTGGAGACTGATTCCGAAAACATAGCTAACAGTGAACTTAAAATAATGTTTTAGAGAAATTTAAAAACATAAGAATTCTAATACAGAGTTGCTTTTGTGGGGATAAAGTGCTACTGAGGGCTAAGGAGCTTCAAGACTGCATCTGTTTTGATGGTTCTTGCTGCCCTACAGTACGATACCCAATACATCAAAATTATTTTAATGTGTTTCACATATTGGAAAAAAAAGTTTGAAAACAACCTCTTAATTGAAATATAGAGCCTGTTTGTTTGTTTATTTATTTATTTTTAAGTCTCCTGTCATTACAAGCAGAATACTATAAAAATCTATTAAGAGGTTTGTTTCAATTTTAATTTGGATGGGATCTCTCACCACACTTGAATATAAGCTTTCAAAATGCTAAACAGTGAAAAAAAAAGAAAACCATTTCTAAATTAACTTAATGTTCCAGACAGTAAGTGGTGCAGCTGTACATTTCATAAAGAACTAATAGAAAGAAGAAAATCCATATTGAGAAATGGTTGTCCTCCGTCCTAGGTAGAATGCATTTCTGAAGCACACACATAACAGTATGTATTTAGAATATCTATATAAAGTGGTATGGAAACTTCTTGGATATCAAGCATGTAGAGCTCCTTCTGGCTGGAAGGACAAAAAGTAATCAGTATTTTTGTTGAAATACTCTCAAAATTTTAAGTTATCCACTAGAGAATGATTCATTTTTAGTATTTCTCAAGTTAATCAATGTTGTATACAAAATCTGAAGTAGCAATGAGGAGATCTAAATTAAAATCTGCAGTCTGCAGTTTCATTTAGCCAAAATTCTGCTTCAGTGGAGAAAATATATATATATATATCTACCTATATGTACATATATAAATTTAGCTAAAAGTATTGTTTTTGCAGAGCTGTAGCTCAAACTGTTACTTCCACTTGACCACTTGATTGACAGGTAAGTAGGTAGGTAGGTAGATAGGTTGACTGATTTCTTGTAATTGCATAAATGATTGATTAAGAGCTAAAACAATTTTTTTTTTCCTATATTGTATCAAGATTTCTTATAGTCGTAGAACATTGATAATTAAATGTGTGTACGTATATACTGAATTACCCAATGGAAATGCTTCAGTGGCATGAAAAGTATTTTCATAAAAATGTATATCCCATTAATGATAAATGATATTTTGGTATCTTGCTGTTTTAAACATTTATATAGGAAGAGATCAAGTTCCTACTAGCAAAAGTTGTATTAATGTTATTTGTCTATCCTTTGACATAAATATATCTGAAGATAAACAGCACTTTATTTTTGGTTATACTGCCCTGTCAAATACTGAATTGCATTGTATGGTGGCAGTTCCCAAACCAAAGATCATGACCCTGATGTAAGTCTGAAGTTTATGAATAGAAATGAGAATAAGATTACTGCTTTGAGCTCTGCCCAGAAATGAAAAGGAAAGTGTGACAGTGAACCAGTAAGGGCAGAAAAAATTAGGAGTCGGTTCTGACAAGACTGGCAAATAGTGTCTAGCACTGCCCCGTTGCCACATGCCTTTCTATAGCAAAGCCATCTCTTAACAACAAGTTGTAGATTCTTGGATGCAGGCAGAGAAGAAGCTGTACATACTGAATATCAGTATTCACTGAACTTCGGCTTTAGGGATGTTTTCCCAAGGATGTCATCTCATAGTCGTCTTGGCTAGCTGTATTAGAGGATTTTCCTGCTTTATTTTCCTATTGGAGTCTTTAGCCCTTTGTTGTGGTTTGAAGATTTAATCACGCAACACCACTCCCTCCTCTCGAGAGAAAGGCAGGAGAAGGAAGAGGAAAAAACTTGATTGAGATAGAAGAAATTAATTTATTAAAAGGAATGTGAGATTGCAAAGAAATAATTATTAATAATAAATCAAACAAAACAAAAATAAACTGGAGGAGAAAGAGAGTCAGTGTGAATCTTCATCAGCAGGCCCTCCCTGCTGCTCCCAGAAAAAAAGAAAGCTTTTCCCTGTCACCTGGAATTGGAAATTGTGTGGAGGTTCTTGGGAAAAGTAATGCATTTCAGTGTATTTTCCACTCGGACTATTAGAGCTCACGTAAGACTTCTAGAAAACTGGCAAGGACAGCTCTGCAGTGCACTGTGCACCCAACAGCTTTTTGCATGATGTCACATCTGTAGTTTTTACTCTGGCTGCACCATTCCTGCATTTCCCCTTTAGGATTGTTTAGGATTTAGGTTTAGGTATAGAATTTAGTGTTCATCTAGCAGGGCAAGAGGCTGAAGTCAATCCTTCAGGTTAAGTGTTTTAGCAGTTATTATTCATTATAATAATGGCCTGAATCCCAGCCTTTTCTTGGATGCCCCCCTCTTGGGTTACAGTAGGAGAGACCAGATAAAAGAAATGAATACATAAAAGAAAAAAGCACGAACAGATCAGAACTGCGAGAAAATAAAGTAATAGAGCATAAAGTTATAGAATTGCTTCTTTACAGATAGATCATTCTTATTGTTACTACTCCTTCATTTCCTACAGATTTTCTATATTATATTCTCAGAGAGAAAGAATGAACATCTGAGTTTGTCAAGATGTAAAGTGTTTAACAGAAAATATCTCCTAGGCCTGTTTAGGTATGTTGCTTGAAAGAGTGGATAAACAAATGGAACAAACATCTCCCAAACAAAACATAAACAGAAATTACCAAACTTGACTGCTGAGTCATTTCAAGAATAAATTACAGTCAAACTGAATTGTTTACTGAGAACATAATCCCTAATCCATTTTCACTGTACTTCTTTGTGCTGCATTTTATTTGCTGAATTCTGTTCGGCTTCCATTTCAATTTGGACTACAAACCTCTCCATTCCTAAATAAATAATGAAATTGGTAATGAGTAGTGGGAATGTCTCCTTGTTCTTACTTAATTGTTTTCACAATATGACTGCAATTCTCTCAAGTACTTTTTGAGAGTAGGGAAGGAAATTTTTCTAGGTAAAAAACATTGGTGGTAGTGTTGCAAGATACAGTACATTACGAAACTCCACCCTGAGGCAAAAAGTGCCCCAGTCAAAGTTATTTTGACCACAGCTAAGCTATTTGACCAGTGACTAAGACAGACCCATTCCCTAGCTATAATTTACCACAGAAAACTCCAAGTTGTAACATTAGATCAGGATAGTTTTGGCCAAAGTTTATGTGTTTGAAGCTTCTGTTCTTCCTCTAACCCGCTCCAGGAATGCTAAAAGGAACAAATCCTCTTGGAAAGAAATAGCAGGAGACTTATCAATGATTCTTCACTTGTTTCCTTCAGATGGGTTGACCATTTCTCTTTTGTTAGAGTAGAAGTAGTGCAAAACAGTAACCATAAAAACAGACAGCATAAAAACTGACAAAAAAATTTAGTATTGGGGGAATCTCCTGAAACACTGAAGGATTAAGGAGTAGGAACAACTAATACAGTATATTAGAGGAAGCAGGAAAAAGAGAAAAGAAACCAGCAAATGAAAGAAAAATGAATCTTGTGCATCACAATGAAGCTCTTCAGATGAGCACCATGCCTCAAAAGATGCTTCCATAACAGTCTGTGTCACCACTGAGAATCATAAACAGTTTATATCTTCCACCTTTGAAAGGAAAATGTGTGGGACTTGTGACCCTGACTGAAGTTGAAGAATGTCATTGTCTTCTAACCTCTTCATCACCTTTCTTTTTCTTCTGCAAAGATGTTTTATTTTGGGTATGTTTAGGTTATTCCTGCCAGTAGCCTAAATACCAGGATGGATAGGTTTACCTAACCTTTCTTAAATTATATTTGTACTGGGGCTGAGTATTGAATAAAGATCAAGAGAAAGTCACCATGATAGATTGTGCTGGTTCTCAGGATAAGGAGAAAGGTAAAATGCAATTTAAATTGGATTCTTTAAACTCACTTCTCAAAGGAGAAAAATAAAAGAAAGTGAGAGAGCAACCACTAATACTATACTAACTTGGGAATGAAACTTGTTAATAAAAGGTGGAGAGTAAGTGGGGTGAAAATGGGAGAGACTAATAGAAACTGAGACAGATTTCCACATGAAGAAGGATAAAATAACATATTTATTTGTAGTTTTAGCCTATTAAAAGACAATCAATATAAATATCAATAATCATATTACATATCTGCTGTAAATATGTCCGTCCAATTTGAAATTGGAAAAGCAGGATGACTGCTGCTCAAATCTCTTCTCTCTTATCTCTTTGACTGGTGTAGATTTTAACAACATATTAAATGAAGGCAGAATAATTCTCTCTTCTCAGAAAGTATTGACTAGCATTCTGATAGAAGGTAGCTAAAAGCAGATAAATGCCAGCAGTTACATCCCTTAGTGCAGTGTATTTTAGGTTTCATATGTCTAGACCACAGACATACCATTCATTATACCTTGCTTTCAAAAATTCTCAAGAGCAAAAAGAAGACTTGATCAAGTAACTCGAGCATCTGCACCATACAGACTGTGGGATTTCACTGACAAGGTTAGGAATAAGATTCATAATTTATGTGTTGTTAATGTAGACTATTTTATTTGATCTGTAGATCCTTTGGATCCTTTGAATCTCCAGAGCAAATAAATGTTTTCATTTCAAAAATCAGATACATTCTTTGATGCCAGATGGAAATAATGGTGATTTTGTTTTATTTTGTTTTTAGCATCTGTCTCCCAAGCAGATCTTTGAGGAGATGTATAGAGGTCTCTGATTCATCATTTCAAATATTGCTTTTATAATTATTTTAAATTGTTCCTTGCAACTAAGCTACTTTAGTAGCACTGCTTTCTAGCACAAGCAATGAATTATGAATGAAAGATCATAGAATCATAGAATGGTTTTGGTTGGAAGGGACCTTTAAGATCATCCAGTTCCAATCCCCTGCTATAGGCAGGAACACCTCCCTCTAGACCAGGTTGCTCAAAGCCCCATCCAGCCTGACCTTGAATGCCTCCAGGGAGGGAGCATTCACAGCCTTGTTGGCCAACCTGTTCCAGTGTCTCACTTCCCTCACGGTAAAGAATTTCTTCCCAATAACTAGTCTAAATCTACCCTCTTCCAGTTTAAAGCCATTTCCCCTTATGTGTCACTACCCGCCCTTATAAAAAGTCTCTCCCCAGCTTTCCTGAAGGCCCTCTTCAGGTACTGGAAGGTCTCCTCGGAGCCTTCTCTTCTCCAGGCTGAAGTGCCCCAGCTGTCTCAGCCTGTTCCCATTGGGGAGCATCTTTATGAAAGTAGTCCTAAATATCAAAGACTGAAGAATTTTGTAGATGCACAATTTTGTGTAATAAATTTCAGCTGTCTTGTTTCATATAGCTGTCTGAAGCAATTACTTGGTGTAAAAGGTCATCAGCAAAAGAAAAAGCCTTTACTGTTGATTTTTGTCAAGTTTTCTTTTCTCCTTATATATAAACATGATATTTGAGAGGAAAAATCATTTTTCACCTCTCTGACTTTCAGATACAGTCTGATTTATGCAACTTAAGATGGACATATTTTCCCTTTGCAACTGCAATTAGACTTAACTTGCAGTCTTTGCTTCAAGTCAAGATCCTACATATTCTGAGATGCTGAGATACTTCTATTAAACTTTTTTTGGTTTTATGTGTGGAATGATATAGTATATGTACATAAGTTTTATATGTAGACAAATTTTATAAAAGATAAACTCTTTCAGTTATAATAAGTAATCATGTATGTGTATTCAGGGAATTTCTATAAACTAGAAATGCTTTAAAGAGTAATCAAGTTTGAGTTCTGTGTTGAACTGCTGTACTAGGAATAGCTGGCTGGGTTTGGGTAGTAGAGTGGCGGCAGGGTTCCTAGTGCAGGAAGACAACCTCCATTTCATCAGTCATGGAGGAGTCCAGGTGGTTCAAGTGCTCCAGCACACACCAAAGATCCAGCCCATCAAGGGAGCACACACAATGCAGCCCCAGGACCACTTGCTCAACTTTTTTCCTTGTCCACCCTTCCTCCTCTGTGAGACAGGCAAGTCATGCAATTCAATTACACGGAAACTAAGTCCTTGCAGTCCTTATGCTACCAATTTTAATAACGATGGCTTCAGATGCTGGGCATTGATTCAGTGGTCCCAGCATATGCATCTGAAACCATTTAAGATACTTTGTAGTATCATCTGTTGTTGCAGTAGCTGCCACAGCTCTCTTGTATATCCTTTGTCATATCTACATAGGATGGCCCTGCTTGTCATACAACAGAACATAGCTGCTCATAATTGTGGCAGCAGATACAACAGAGAGCACAAGACATCTGTAACCATCTGGACCAACAGTAAGAAGTCAGACAGTCTATGTCACTAGAGGAGTCTGTTTAGGAAACTTCATAAAAAACAGAAATTTGCTTATCTGAATCTCTCTTTATGTATGTTGACTGTGCTGACTGGTTCTCTACTGATCACAATGGAAAGATAGATATCTTTCTTATAAGGAGGAATCTATGTAAACCTCTGTATTCTCTTGTTTGCAGTTGGAGTGAGAAAGTAAGCATAAGAGTATAGCTGATACTGTTATGAAACTTACTACATTTCTTTTTTTTCATATGAATTACTAAATGCGTAAGGCTAGGTCCTTTGTTGATCATATATTTAACTTTTCATACAATGCATTAAGTTTTCAATTAAAAATAAGCATATAGAGGTAAGGTTTTTAACCCCAGATTTAACAAATTATTACAAACAAATGTTATTCAAGCTGATATCTTAGATTTCTTCCACAAACATAACTTCAAGGCAAA
The DNA here is from genome assembly GCA_016647715.1 of Pavo muticus. Classification (NCBI taxonomy): domain Eukaryota; kingdom Metazoa; phylum Chordata; class Aves; order Galliformes; family Phasianidae; genus Pavo; species Pavo muticus. Next base: position 114,025 of record JACDJE010000436.1, read on the forward strand.
AACAGATGTAAAATGTGAATAAATAATTTTTCTTTTTAGGATCATTTCCATATTTGACTATATCTTATCATCTTTCTATACTGCTACTATGTTTTCTATTTCTAAAATAAATAAATAAAATTTCTGAAACACTCTTGGACTTAAAGGTCTGCCTGTGGACATTCACCTAAACAGAGGTCTTCCTCAGGATGCTCCGTATTCTGCGGGAAAGGTTAGCCTACATGTGGAAGGGGTCAAGCCTTCAGTAACTTGTAGCCTTGGAATTATCCATCTTTTTTCTGCCATTGTTCTCTTTAACATCTTGCATCGGAATGAACTAAATGAACTGTAGTTGATTCTGATCATGCCTCTCAAAAGAAAATTTGGACACTGAGATGTATCTTTTTGTAAAGTGAATGGCTGTAGATGTAAGGTTATTACACACACACATCATTAAAAATCATGATTATGCTGAACTTGCCCACTAGCATATTTGACACTTGTTTTAGAATCATAAAATAATTGGTATAGAAATGTTGATAAAGACCACAAAGATCACCTTGTCCAAATGTTAGCCCATCACCACTGTACCAACTAAACCATGTATTCTTCTAGAACCCCTAGGTTTCTGGAGCATGTCAACTGATCAGGTCTTTCCCTGGATCATGACCTTGAATAAAATACTATTTCAGGTAACCAAGTATTTTTGTCTGAACTTTTTGTAGTTCATAATTTATGTCATTCATACTTCATCAGAACTTGAAGCTATATGTTTCTGGTTACTTGTTGACTGTAGAACTCATAAAATGAAAAAAAAACTGAAACAAATAGAGAAGTATATCTTGCTTACGTTCACACATGCATTCTCACACACAAAATACAGAAATCATACCAACACTATCTAAGCAATTAAAGACATACAGAAATTTGGTGAAGTACATAGATATGCTTGATTCAAAGGTGTATGAAATCACATTTTCTGTTTTTTTTTTTTTTCTTTTTCTCATTTCCAAGGATACAGAGTGAAAAGAAGTGACAAACCACTCCATAATCCCCATTTCCTGGTTTCCTGCCCTGACACAATCAAATACATGATTTGTGCCAATGGTGCAGCATCGTAGCTTCTTTCCAAGTCTGTGAAATAAAAAAAGAGATGTAGTGCTGTGCAGTAGTTGGCAAGTGTGTCTGCCTTTCTTGCTTCAGCCTTTTTTTTGTATTCCTGCCCTCAAAGCACAAATCCATGTCAGACAATTACCTCACCACAGTACAGCAGGGGAAGGGATGAAGGGGGGAGGAAAATAAGCTGTGTAGCACCTCAGACACATTGAGACTCTTCCTGAAAAGGAGGCAGAGCAGTGTTGGTGAATGCCCTCAACATTCATAAATATCAGTTCAAGAGACTTGAACTTCATTTTGTACATGAAAATTTAATTTATAATTTATAATTTTTGCTTCCTTGAAAGCCTGTAGCTGCGGTTATGTATTTTTGAAGACAGCTTATTTTTACAAATTATATTCAGAGAACAGCACCAATAGCAATTTTAAAAACTCTCTGAAGCATTACTAGAATGGCTTCACATTACGATGTGTGGAATCTTCTCTACAGAACATGCAGTTCTGCAGTATAACGATTCTACTGCTTCAGGTTTGGCATAAACTGTGAAACTCACAGCTTTGCTATTCATGCAGAATTTACTAACCTCTTTATATTCACAACCTAGAAAACATTTGGGGTTGCAAGATGTCTTAAAAACAAATGCTGTTAATAATGCTTGATCATATACATCACAAAGATAGCAAGTAAAAGAAAAAAAGTTACCATATATACTTTTTATCAAAGTCTGGCTAGTACATGACCTCTTCACGACAAACAGCTTAAAGTAAAGTGTTCAGGTCTAATGTTTCAAAGAAGAATCAAGTGAAAAAAAATCAAAGGAAGTTGTTTAGGAGAAATGAAGGGCATTTCTCCTACTTTACAAGCCTTCCTTGTAGTGTATACCATGTATGGCATGCATCTGGCATCTGTATATAAAGCTCTGCATATATGTACCTTCTAGACAAATAGAGAAAATATTTGGCTTCTCCTTCCAGGCATATTGGTTTGTACATACATGTTTTACGTCTACAGGTGTAGGAGGCTTGGAATTGTCAGATATGGCACACTACTTATAAGTGATCCATATTCTTCTGGAGGTAGCAGTTAATCATAGAGTCATAGAATCATTGAATCATAGAATAATAGAATTGCTCAGGTTGGAAAAGACCTTAAAGATCATCAAGTCCAACCATAACCTAACCATACTAGCCTAACTAACAACCCTCCACCAAATTGTGTCCTTGAACACCACATCCAAACGGTTTTTAAACACATCCAGGGATGGTGACTCAACCACCTCCCTGGGGAGCTTATTTCAGTGCTTAACAACCCTTTCTGTAAAGAAGTTTCTCCTGATATCCAACCTAAACTTACCCTGGCGCAACGTAAGGCCATGTCCTGTTACCTGTCACCAGTGAGAAGAGACCAGGCCCGCTCTCGTGGTAAGCACTTTTCAGATATTGGAAGAGAGCCATAAGGTCTCCTCTCAGCCTCCTTTTCCCCAGACTAAATAGCCCCAGTTCCTTCAGTCTCTCCTCATAGGGCATATTCTCCAAATCCTTCACAAGCCTTGTTGCCCTTCTTTGGACCTGCTTCAGCACCTCAATGTCCTTTCTGTATTGAGGTGCTCAAAACCGAACACAGTACTAGAGGTGGGGCCCCACCAGTGCTGAGTACAGGGGCAGGATGACTTACCTAGTCCTGCTCACCACACCATTCCTGATACAAGCCAGGATGCCATTGGCCTTCTTGGCCACCTGGGCACACTGCTGGCTCATATTCAGCTGACTGTCCATCAGTAAACCAACACAGAGATTCACCTTAACACTGATAACAATGGAAAATGCTGTTGTTGCTATGCCGATCAACAAAAAAGAATAAGATACTTATCATGGAAAGCAGAACTCATTGTAGGTTGTTTTTTTTGTTGTTGTTGTTTTTTAACATCAAACATGAAACTGTTAAAAATGTATTCAGGTAAGTTTAAATTCAGATTTTACTTTATAAAAGCTACCACATTGTTTCCATACAAATATATCTCGTAGGAGCTATTCAAAATCCCTTTGCAATTTTTTTTCTCACTCATTGTATAGCCCTTGTCCTATTTTATTTCACACTGTTCAGATATTAAATAGAAAATTAATAATTAACTCATGGGTTTCTCTTCTGTGATGTCGCTATGGAATTTCACAGCTTCATAAGTGTTTACTGAAGTGGTTTTCACATTGAATATGAAGATAGAATTAATGAGGAACAAAGGCTCAAAAATATTAACATCAAAAATCCTCATTTCTGACTCCTAGCTTCTTATGTCATTTTCCCTTCTCAAAATACAGCCCTGCTAAATGACAGCTGTGGACATTAAGCATTTAGTGGGTCTGCTAATTTCATTCTCATTTCTCAGCAACATTCAGAACATGAGAAATATACAGTTAATGTGTACCTGTGAAAATGCTCATTTTCATTAGTTGGCTGGCCTCACAGAGGCAAACCTGAACTGAATTCACTGGCGTGCTATTCATCTGCATCATCTTGGCAAAGATCCTTTCCCCTTGCAATGTCCTAACTAATTTACTACACACAATCCAGCTTCTACGTAGGCTGAGCCTCATTTGCTGCACAGTTCTGTTTTGTTTTTCGAGCATCTACTCTCTGCACTAAAAAAGGCATAATCTCAGTAAAAATGCCCTGTTATTAAGTGACTAAAGGCTGAATCTGAATGTGTATATGAAATATGCTAAATTAGATTGTCACCATTTGTTATTGGATGAATTCAAATTACACCTTGTGTTTTCCTCTTTGCTGCTTGGATGCCATTAAATATCACAACATAGAAAATGACAGCCTGTATTGTTAAATTTTGCTAGGATTAAGGTAAGCTGCTATGTGTCAGGTTAAATTAAAAATAACGTAACAACAAACACCACTTGGAATACTGGAGAAGAATTATATTTTCATCCACAAAATCAAAAAAATTTCCCCACAATTCTCGTCCTCTACATAAAATCTGAATCTATAAATCTTCTAATTTCTTCTTTATTTTTGGGAAGAACTTTCAACTCTCTGCCTGCAGAAACCACTATTCTCTTTCTTTCTGGTCTTGTCCTCTTTGGTCTTTGTTTTATTTTCTGGAACTGTCTACCCCTTCCCCTTTTATAAAAGCAGGATTTCTACTTATCTTCCAAAAAGCTTAGAGTTGTCCTAACAAAATGTGTAATGACAATAACGGGTATGCTTTTGAATGTAGCTTGAGTGTAGATAATCCTGAGACATTTACATGTCACATCATTCAACTGTACGTACTACAGAAAGGAATCATCACATTTACTGAGAAACTATATCTCAGATTAAGTGACCTGAAAGATAAAATAAGATAAAAACACAACTACTAATATCTTTCAGTGTATTTCACCACTGCAGGTACCCACTGCAGACCTATAAAATCTTTTATATTGCTCTATTAAGTTATTTTATAGGAATATCTACTATGGAACAGAGGAAAGATTTATTTCTCAAACAGAAAGAAGAATCCTCAAAAAGATGTATCTTAGTAGTACACAGACTATACATTGCTGTGCTCAACTCACTAGTATAAACAATAAATTTGTAAATATATTGACAAAGCATTAAGAAGAAAAAATATTATTTCTTAGGTCAATAAATGGACTTGTAAACAAGTAGCAGGTGGAGAAGCAAATTAGTCAGCATTTATTCAGTGCATTGTGTACCAGTATGCATTATTAAGCACTGGATATTCTTTGATGTAATTACAAGGGAGTGCCTTGGAAAGAGGGATTTACTTTCTGTTCTTGGTTTAGATTTGCAAGTCTAAATGTGTTCACCTTTTTCCCTTTTGATTTTTTTCTTCTTGGATGGTCAGAAATTGAGAATAATTTTCTAAAGCTTTGACTTTTTAAAATTTTGAGGGACGGGTCTTTTTTTTTTTAATAATAATAACTATACAGAGTTAAATAGGTAAGTTTTAAACAGTGAGATTGGGGTTTTTGTTGGTATAACAGTAATAGAATATCAGTAGAAGTAATCTGAAGATAATAGGACAAGTCTTTAACTCAACAGACTTGTTACTAAACATTAACTCACTGTCTCCTTGCCAAATATAGCAGAAAAATACTAGATCCTTCTCTTTGTGTTATTAGCTCACAATGCCTCTGGCACCCTCTGTTGCTGTCTCTTGCCCTCTTTCTCTACCTATACACACACACATGTATATATATGCATATATTTATTATATCTTTTTGAGATGCTGCAGCTGCTGTAGAAGAAAGCCCAGAGGATCAACTGAATATAATTTGGATGGAAAATTAATTTTGGATAACAAGTAGGCTTTTGATTTATTTGAATGCATATTAAGACAACAGAAGAAATAGAAAATGTCTGATACTACATACAAAATAGTATGTTTCCCAACATCTTGCTAACCTAATCACTGCCAGTTATTGACATTTCTACACTGCATCAATGGAGCATGATGAAGAGAAAGCCTTACTGTCTTTGACCAGGATTACCGAAGAACTCAAAGTAGTAGTTCTCCATTAGCACAGCATAATCATGTTTATCAGAATAGGGGGTTATTTGCTCAAACAGAACCCCTTGCCCTGATCTTTTAAGTGTTTTGTTGTGGATGCCAGTTTCGATAAAAAATTTGCTCACATTTTCTGTCCTGCTGGCAAAAGCCTCAGATTTACATGATCACTGTTTGCAAATCCTGCCAACACTCCAACTATATTGTTTCTATTAGAATTTTCATGTACTGCAAAATATTTCAGAGAATGTAAACTTTGAATAAAATTGTACTGAGCTTTACTGTAGAGTTAGCATAATGTGAGACTCTGAAATGTTTTGATTTTGTCTTTTCTCTTTAATAACGGACAGAAAAGATTCTAAAATTCAAAAATGAAGAGTGTAATATGTACTTCCTTGAGTGTAATCACTTCTTAGCTACCTAAGCCTATTTATAATGCAATAGTGTACTATAAATCAGGAAGAAAGTTTGCAGTTTTAAGAAATACACTGCATATTGGGAATTATTTTTTTTAGTCAATGGTCTAAATATACATCAGTATCTACAGGTATTATTGGAATGAAATAATTACACTGTTTAGCATCTGAGATTGATTCATTTTAAAGAAGTGCTTAGAATTGTTTTGGAGGAAGAAGAAAAAAAAGAGAGTACAAAACGTAAAATAAAATTGGGATGTTAGTAGTTATTTGAGCAGTGTGAAATTCAAGTTAAACAAAAGGTGACTGCTTTGCTTAAGAGACGATACAAATGGAAGAAAGCATAGACAGCAGAGCGAAAAGACTGTTAAGAAAAAGATTGAGCCATGAGAGCCTGATCAGCAGTGTGATAATTACCACTTAGGACTAGCAATATGTGGTCTAGATTTCAGCAGCAGCGTTGATAATGCCTTAATACATCAAACAAAAGGGTATGGTATTGTATTATAGCATGTTACAATTTCATTCTTAAGCCTCTAGCCCAACATGCACCCAAACTCTCCTCTTTGATTAGTACCAAAATAGAGATGCACTGAAAACAAATGAACCACATGCATCACTTATGTAACAAAATGGGATTCTGAGAATGAGCTTAATAATCCTTACCATTGCAAAAATAATTTTCCCTTTCTAAAAGCATACACAAAATTAAAGACTTTCATTTTATGTGAAAGAAATTGCATCAATGATTGCTTCATCCATGAAGGGTTACGGCACAGCTTTCACTTGATGAAAAAATAAGATGTTCATACCTCATCAGTCCTTCACACTTCAGAAGGAAACATACTGTAGCAGCCAACCTTCACAGGTGAAGTACAACATCTAGCAAGTCTGACACACGAGTCCGTATAGCAGAAAATCTTCATAAAAACACTGGCTCATGCAGACGGAACAATCTTATTCACATTTTTATAGCTCTCTATTACTTCCTAGGCATCTTCATTTGCAGCATGGGACAGTCAGATGCAATAAACTGAGCAATCCTCAGTCTGCAAGCAATATAAACTCACTGGATGGAAACATCAAATCATACAAGATTTGAGAAACATCCTTGTAATATTGGTACTTCAGTCATGTGCAGCTCTCTGATTTTACATGAAAACTCTGTGCAAAAGGTCAGAAGTGGTGTTTTGGACCAAATGATCAACATTCAGGATAAAAATTTGCCAAAATTGGCTTCTTTCCACATAAGGTGGAACAAAAGCAGACATTGCTGCTATTTCTTCTTGTTTCTTCAAAAGAAGGTCAACTCCTTTAAAACAAATGTATGAAAGAGTATTTAAAGAATATTATGTATGATTATGAGTACTTAAAGAGTATTGCTTATTAAAGAGTATTTAAATTCTAAACTCCTCTTTCTGCCATGTATACAGATTTATAATTATTTGTTTTTATACTACTGACTACTGATACTATTTTTATAACTAAAACATAACCCCATGTTTCATTATAGAGGATCAATCTCCATATACACATTAATCTTTGCAGTGCTCAAAAATGTGTTAAGCATTAACACAGGATTTTTCTCTTCCTCTTATTTGAGCATTTTAAAACTTTCCCTATGCTTTAGCTTTTTCGTAATTTACTACCTTGCTCTAAAAAGTTACTGAAGTCTAGCCATGAGAAATCATATTCCACCCTGTGCTAATGAGTATACAGTAATCCTGCAAATCAGCCCTTAAATGCATTCCACAATTGTTATTGCCATTGTTACATAATTATTGTATTTGTCTGATACTGAGAACTCATCATTATTTTCCTTTTGATAATAGTCTTATCATTTTTTTTTGGTCTGATCATTGAGTATATATCACTGTTGTTCAGTTTGGTTGAATTGTAGATAATGAGTCATTGAATTTTCCGATTGAGTAATTTATGTTTTTTCCCCATATGAGGGTTCAACTATTGTGAGTTGGACCATAGGTACCAGAGATACTTAATATACCTGTGACCAATTTCGTAGGTACATTACATAATAATATTACATTTCAAAATGTATTACCTGTTTTGAAAAGGCTACTATGGTTTGTTCCTCATCAGTGAAACATCTGCAAGTCTAGATTTGTAATTCCTTTGGTTCTTATCCTGCTTCCTTTTTATCACTTCTTTATTAATTTTTCAGATTTTAAAAAATGGAGAGACAAATCAAGGAGCACAATCAAGGCCAGGCTGGATGTGGCTCTGGGCAGCCTGGTCTAGTGGTTGGTGACCCTGCACGTGGCAGGGGGGTTGAAACTAGACGATCATTATGGTTCTTTTCAACCCAGGCCATTCTATGATTCTATGATGATAATATTTTTCCTGCATTAGCAAAAGTAATGTTGTTGGTTCTGGGGTGTTTTTGTTTTTTGTTTTTCTTTTTTTCTTTCTTTTTTTTTTTTTTCCACATTTTACTTAAGACTTGGCTGTGAGAAGTCTATATTTTTGTTCCTTGTTTTATACTGGATTTAGAAAAGTAACTCTTCTGCTTAGAAGACAGGAAAATAAGGTGAGAAAATCTATGTAGACATAGATTTGTGAGCAGAACAAATCTCTTTTGAGAAATAACTGTAATGCAGATTTCAAAGCACTGACTTGGGATAGGTTCATCACCACTAGCTCAGATGTGGTATTATTCAATTAGAGTCCTAAGGTTCATGCCAAATCTGAAGGCAGATTGCAGCTTCATTTGTTTGCTTAGGATGTAGTCAGAATGGTCTTGTGTTTGCCAGCTTAATGTCCTGGATACTAAGTGGGCAATTTCTCCATCTTAGGAAATTTTTCTGTCATGTATGGAATGTTGTACAGAACTGATATCATTACTTCTGTGGAACAAATTTATATTAGTAGCATGAAACATAGTTGGTCTGGAGAAATCTGTGCCTTTTCCTAACTGCATTTTCAAGGATTTCAACAGCTCCAGTATCAACAGTGAGTTAAGGAAGAAGAAAATGAACAAGTGTTTTCCTCTGTTCTTAGCATCTGACTGAGTCGGATGTGAAAACAGAGATCATTTCAGCTGAATTTGTTATAAATGGAAAATCGATCTGGTTCTGAAATTCAGTAAATCATAGTCACTATAGTTATTTAGACTCTATGCCCATGGAGATATACAGCAATGTGTCACTGGCAGTTGAATCTAATTCATGTGAGATCCTTCTGGCTCTAAGTGATGGTTAAAATGTTTCTTTACTCTTTGAAAATAATTTGGTGAGATCTTTTCCCTGCTTTTGTTTCTAATTTTGAGATATTTGGAAAGTTTGGAATATTTACTTTCTGTGCTATACACAGGAGGAGGGAGACTTGACAGACTACTGAGACGGTGGTAAAATATCTTGAAAGGGTTCTATATGTTTTGAAAGGCTTTAGAAAGTAAATATTTAATTACTGCATTTTAAAATGAGATCGAAGAAAGGAAAAGCATTTCTCACTTAAAACTCTTTCAAAAATATAGCAAAAAGTGAGAGGCATGAGGAGACTCACATTATCATCTTTAGCAGGAGCAAATTTGTCTTAGTTGACTTGTCAGGCTCTCCTTTTGAAAAGGTCTGTGAATCTCTACCCTTTAATATTTGAAAAACTGAAAATACATTTTATGATTTTAATAATCTTTGACTTTTACTCTCATTTTTCCGGAGGGGGGGTGGAGTGGTGGGAATAGCTTTTTTGGAAGTTATAGGGCCTGTGTGCAAAAATGTGTTTCATTGAAATAGATTATTTTCTCTGAAGATAAAAAAGACAATCCAACAGAGCATTAGCTGAAATAGTGAATCTAGAGCGCAGACTATGGTGATTAAGTCATGAAACTTGGAACTCTTCTAATCCATAGGAGTCAGCTAATAATAATAATAATGAAAAAAACAACAGTGGAAATGTATGGATGTCCTCTTAAACAAATACCAACTACTAGTATACTAAAAACTTACATAATTTAGATTTTCTCAATTCAAAGGGAGATTTTCACATTAGACAATTTGAAATACATGAGCTATTTTAAAATGGAAATATAAAGATTACTGACCTCCAAAGATTTGCATAACACAAGGATTTTTGCTACCATAAAGAAAATGGTACCACATCACTATCACTATCATAAAGAAAATGGGTTTGAAAGTTAATATCACTGAATAATAAAAATAAAATAATGCCAAATATCTCTGTAAAAACAACAATAGCAAAACTTTTCTGGCTTTTAGAAGTGTATGTGGAAGTATACATCATTTTTTGGTATCATCATAGTCTTCTGGACACTGATGCAAGACAACATATGCAAGAGAAATATTGAAAAATGGTAGTTTAAGGCAAGATTTTGTGTTTTTAACTTAACCCTTGACCAAATTAAGGTCAGGAGGATGTGGAGTCTGTGTTTTTAAAACCAAAAATCCTCGATCTCCGGGTGCGATTTTTCTTGTCATGCTGAGTCCTTTGGTTTTGAGTATCTGTTGTAGCTAATACTCATTAAGTGGAAACAAATATTAAGACAGATTTTCATATCTTAGAGTGTGCTACATGGGTTAATCTAAAATATTAACTGCTGTGCATTTTATAGTGCATTTAATTTCATTTTCCATTTAATTCATTTCTTCTCAGTATGAAATGCAAGATACATGCCAGCAATATATGAAAGACATAGAAAGATGAGAATACTGACATTAAAATTTGTATTTAGTTATATTTTGAAAAACAGAATTAATCTTTTTTGTTATTTTATATTGACTTATTCTTTAGTATCTCTATAGTTCCTTCAAAGAAAAGGTGTGCCTATTTCTTTCTTTTTACTTTCTTAGTTTTGACCTTTTTTTTCTTTTTTTTTGACCAGAAAGGCTTCAATTATTATTCTTCTCCAAGCTTTTGTTCTCACCTTCTATTTTAGGATAAAAGAAAATTATGATTAAAAAAAAATGTTTTCCTGTATGAAATTCTCATAGAAATGGTACAGCCTTATTTAGAGCTGTTCTCCATAATCACAGATTTTGGAGAAGTCTATAAGCAACAGATATATATAATATATATATATATAAGAGAGTATATAAACAGGAGGGGGAACGACTGTTTACATGGGTTGATAGCAATAGGACAAGGGGGAATGGTTTTAAACTGAGACAGAGGAGATTTAGGTTGGATATTAGGAGGAAGTTTTTCACACAGAGGGTGGTGAGGCACTGGAACAGGTTGCCCAAGGAGGTTGTGGATGCCCCGTCCCTGAAAGTATTCAAGGCCAGGGTGGATGTGTCTCTGGGCAGCCTGGTCTAGTGGTTGGTGACTCTGCCTACAGCAAGGGGGTTGAAACTAGATGATCTTTGAGGTTCTTTTCAACCCAGGCCATTATATGATTCTATGATTCTGTTTTACATAAGGAATTGCTTTGTGAGAAATGAAAATGTAGACCATTAATAAAAAGCTTGTTGTTGTTGTTACCCAGAATTTTGATTCCCATCACGCATGAAACATTTTCTGCCTTAATTACTGAAATAACATTTTTGGAAATAACTGCTATGTATCTTACCTTCTCCACTACCACCATTTAGAACAATCTCAACTCCATACTTTTTTCTAAAGTAAGCCAAAGTAAAGGCATGTTGTGTTCACTTTTTCTGGCAACATAGTAAGACCTCATTTCAGTTTCAACCCCAGCTCTTCCACCTCCTCCCCCTGAGCGGACTGGAGGAATGTGGAATGGATGTTGTGACCAGAACATAAAACTTTAGGCTCCCCAGGGAGGTGGTTGAGTTACCATCCCTGAATGTGTTTAAAAGCCATCTGGATGTGGTGCTCAGGGACATGATTTAGCAGAGGGTTGTTAGAGTTAGGGTAATATGGTTAGGTTGTGGTTGGACTCGATGATCTTTAAGGTCTTTTCCAACCTGAGCAATTCTATGATTCTGTGATTCATCTTCAATCCCTTCTCCTGGTCCACCATGGGCATCTCTTCACATGCTGTAGCCTCCTTCAACTCAGGTCAGTCTACTTTGGAATGTGATCTTCCATGCCCTGTACTTGGAGGTCTGCTCTGTGCAGTGCCTGTGGGCTGCAGGGGGACAGCCTGCTCCTCCTTGGGCCTCTCCTGGGCTGCAGGGAGCTGCTGCTCCATCCTGGGGCTCCTCCTGTCCTCCTGCTGCACTGACCTCAGTGCCTGCAGGACTGTCTCTCTGTCTCTGTTATGCTTTTCTTCCTCCAATCTCAATGCTGTGGGGGATTTTTTTGTTTTGTTTTTGTTGGGTTTTTTTGTTTGTTTGTTTTTTGCCTTTCCTTGTATGTGTTATCACAGAGGGGCAATCAGTGCTGGTTATGGGCTCAGATTTGATTAGAAGTGGGTCCATCTGGGATTCAGCTGGAATTGTCTGTATCCAACAACGGAGTAGCATCTAGTCAAAAATCCACAGAAGCAACAAGCACTACGAACAGCTTGCCATGTAGCACTTTTTTACTGTATTTTTTCAAACACTGGATTACTTTATTTCAGGAGTAAAGTTTACAGGGAATTGTAGAGCAAAAAAAGCATGGGGAATAAATGGAGAAACATTTGAAGGAAAATAAAAATAGGGTAATGATTCCTTTCTATAAAATATCTGAGCAGCAGATTATGTAGTCAACAGAACAAGATGGAGTAAAAGAAAAAGATCAAACAAAAGTGAATGTTAAAAATCTTTCTTAATTAGTTTTTGTTAGGCATCACTGCAGTACTCAGTCTTGAGAAAGAAAGTGAGTCTATGTGTGTTAAGATAGCAAAAAGATTAAGAAACACTAGTTTTGGGATTTCAACTTATGAATAAAGGAAGGATTGTATTAACTTGAAGTGAATCAGATATAAGTTTTGTTTCCAGTGTTAGACTTTGAATATATCTTGAGATCATCCAAATCTGAGTTTATTTCTGTACAAAATATTTGTATATTTATTTGTATTCTTGTATTCCCTTCCATTTTATTTTCTGTTTCTGGCATCAAGCAACTATATATATTTAAAGAAAATAATCTCTCTAATCAAAGGAAGACTGTGAGTTTTAACAATGAAGACTAGATTCATAAGCATGTGTCTGTGTTGTATTTTCACACACAAACACAAAAAAGAAAAAAAGAAAAAAGTATATATCTCTTTTGGATTAAGCAGGAATCAAAGCAGCATAAAAAATTAAGCATATTAGTTTCAAACCTAGCACTTGTGTGTTGATTGCTTCATCAGGAGTTTGTTCAGTACAGCCACTTGTTTATTGAAATAATTGAGATTAATCTGATTAATAAAGTGATTGCTTGCAGCATTTTTTGTTGTTGTTTGCTCCCTTCCCCCGCCCCATCTTTTTTTCTTGTCTTCAAACTGAATTTGGAACAAACTAATTCAGATTTCATGAGACCACAGATTGCATTTTCCTTCTAAATGAAATTGTGAAGGAAAGGATTTGATTTACTAGCTTGAAAGATGAGATGTCATGTGTAATTTGTTTGTCCTGGGTTTACAGCATTTTGGGAAAAAAAAATAATTGAAGTTTTAAATGTTCTGATACTGATGGATAGAGATTATAAAATAGTGGAAGAACAGTAATTTTTCTATATCAGTAATTTCTACAAAAATTAACAAAAAAAAAAAGGAAAATTCATATTCACTCAAATTAAGGAAACTCAGCAAAATAATCACCACTAGAATTGGAATAGAAAAGAAAAAGTGTTCGTAAATTGTTACTTTGAGTTCTGAAGGACTAGAGTACCTATAAAATAAAATACGGTTCTTGCTATAATGTCAGTCTTTACTTTCAATAGCTGAGCATAGTTTTGGCAGACCAAGAGTTGATCATTCATGAATCTTTGTCATTACACAGCTCTGATTTGATTTAACATGTACCTTTTATTTCTGCCTCACCTCTTTATCTCTTGCCTCACCTACAAGTTTCTCAGAAGTCCTTCAAGACATCGTTGGCTACCTCTGCACTGGCTAATCCACTGATAATGGCCTGTGGTTTCTGCATTTTTTATCTGTGTTGCAGGTTTATACTTTATGTTGTTAAAGTGATTAAACCTTAACATTGCTTGTTGTAGAAATTTTCTTTTAAAATGACACAATTCTAGACAAAAGTCAATCACTGCAAATTGAGTTTGGATAGAGTAAAAGAGTTGATCCATAGTTTCTGGAATATCTATGATATCCTGTGGGAGGAAACTTTCATATCTGAAATGTTTAAAGGTGCTTTAATCAACTAATATGAATAATATACGTCTGTTCTTGAACATAGTTTCTACCTGAGCTCTACAGAATTTACATTCTCATTAGCTGAACTTGTCCCTTTGTACAGACCTGTTGAATAAGTCCGACATACATTTGACAGTTCTTAAAAGCCTGAGAGCTGGAGATTGTAATGCAGTCATAACTGTCCCCTAGATAAATTCCAATGGAAACATTTTTGTGCCATATTTTGACTGAAGTTGTATCCAGGTATGGGGGCTTGCAACTTCCTGATGCCACATTTTCTTTCACAGTGCAAGATGATGGCGTGATGAGTCAGATATGTGATAGAGATAGTGGTTATGAATAGTTAGTCAGCACCCATATTGTGAATTAGTGCACAGAAAAAGGTAGTTGAATTCTCTGACTTGAGAGAGAAGCTGTTTTACATTAACCAATTTTATGCATCTAACTCTAGCATAAGACTATGTACCTAAACAGATTTTCCTGTTACATTGCCATGTACTGACACTGTCACCCTCAACTATGTAGGATTCAGAATGATGATGATGATTAGCATCCCATGCTTTTGGCACAAATTCATTAGTTGTTTCTTATCAATTCTCCTTTATAAAAGTATACTGCAGTGTAAAACTACCCATAGATTATTAATTTTCAAAGTTTAGTATGTATATAAGGGAGTAACCATCAATACACAGAAAAGCAAAAATAAAGTAGAGTCCTCCAAATGAAACTGAACAGAAACTCAAGATGAGTTTGTACATGACATTTCATCACAAGCTCATATCCAAGACTGTGCAGTGAAGTGATGATACGATAGCTTTTATGCACTGCTCATGAGCTGAGAGGGAGTGTTGATCTGCCAGAGGAGAGAAAGGCACTACAAAGGGACCTGGATAGACTGGATCAATGGGCCAAGGTAAACTGTATGAGTTTCAAAAGGGCGAAGTGTAAGGTCCTGCATTTTGGTCACAACAATCCCAGGCAACCCTACAGGCTTGGGGAGGAGTGGCTGGAAAGCTGCCTGATGGAAAGGGACCTTGGTGTACTGATGGACAGTCAGCTGAATATGAGCCAGCAGTGTGCCCAGGTGGCCAAGAAGGCCAATGGCATCCTGGCTTGTATCAGGAATGGTGTGGTGAGCAGGACTAGGGAAGTCATCCTGCCCCTGTACTCAGCACTGGTGGGGCCCCACCTCTGGTACTGTGTTTGGTTTTGGGCACCTCAATACACAAAAGGACATTGAGGTGCTGGAGCAGGTCCAAAGAAGGGCAACAAGGCTTGTGAAGGATTTGGAGAATATGCCCTATGAGGAGAGACTGAAGGAACTAGGGCTGTTTAGTCTGGGGAAAAGGAGGCTGAGAGGAGACCTTATGGCTCTCTTCCAATATCTGAAAAGTGCTTACCACGAGAGCGGGCCTGGTCTCTTCTCACTGGTGACAGGTAACAGGATGTGGGGAAATGGCCTTAAGTTTAGGTAAGTTTAGGTTGGATATCAGGAGAAACTTCTTTACAGAAAGGGTTGTTAAGCACTGAAATAAGCTCCCCAGGGAGGTGGTTGAGTCACCATCCCTGGATGTGTTTAAAAACCGTTTGGATGTGGTGCCCAGGGACATGATTCAGCAGAGGGTTGTTAGAGTTAGGATAGTATGGTTAGGCTGTGGTTGGACTTGATGATCTTTAAGGTCTTTTCCAACCTGAGCAATTCTATGATTCTATGACTACATACCACTTTTTACATGGAACACTCCTTAATCAACATATGTTTATCATTGAGATCGCTTGTAGTCTTTGTGAGTTTTGCTTTTTACCAATTTTCAAGCACTTTTAATTCTGTTTTATAAATTTCATTACTTAATATTTGCATTTGATGCCTAAAAGGAATGGCTTCTGTCCATAAACTTTGATGAATAAAGGCCCCCTCCATGTTTTTTCTTTATTGTCTCCTTCTTCCATTCTTCCTGTCAGAAGACCGACACTAATCAAAGTCCAGAAAAGAACATTAACCAATAATTTTCAACCATGCAGAAGGAAGTTATGATTTTTATACAAAGTTTAGTTAAAACCAAGTTTAATTTAAATCCCATCCCATCAGAAAGATCTCACTGACAAAATATAGAAAAAATTATTAATAATACATATATTCAGAATTGTTTTCAGACGAGTGTAAAGAGACAGCGTTTCTGTGCCTAAGAAATTGAAGAATAACTGAACTTTTCTAGTGAATGCATGTGGACTCTTTTAGGACACAAATTGATAATGATAAAACTCTCATTTTCCTCTCCAGTTATTATTTTCCACATCTAAGTTAACATAAAACTGAACAGGAACATATAAGAATGTGAAAAATTATTGCACTACTATAATCTTTAGTATTCAGTTATTTAATTATGCAGTACAAAATAAAATACTTGCTTTTTTTTTCCTTTTATAAAATATTGCAAATAAAGAACATGATCTGACTGTATTCTTCTAGTCTTGCATATCTATTGATTGCTTTGGAGATAATACTCAAAGTGATCCTGGAAGTAAGGCTAGCTAAGGAAAGTATGAATTTTCAGAATTTGAGTCCTTGCTTATACTATAAAATATTAAAACAAAACAAATATTATTCATTTATACTGTAAAAATGTTAAAAGTTTACTTCATATATCGTACCAACACCAGCTGCAAACGTAATTAATGTTAAAGGCTGCCATGCAGATTAATCAATGCATCTGCAAAAAGCACAAGCAACAGCATTCCATCAAAAACCTATGGTGATGTCGAACATTAATCAAACTCTTATTCAGATGCTTTTAAATACACAGAACACTGTGACATCTGATTCCTCATTATAAAGCATCCTTTCTTGAAAATCTCGCAGCACTTTAGGAAGGCTTTTAGCCCAGCAGTCAATCAGAACAAAGACAATATATTCTAACACCGAGTCCTTAAAATCAGCTTTGCAGAAAGTGAAGATTATGTAATGGATTTTCAAAGGTAAAATCAGTACATGTACTTAGAAGCCTGTAGAAAGGCAAAAAAAAAACCATACTTCTTTTCCATAAGCTGTAGTTTTTAAGCACCAATCTGGAGAATATGGATTCACATAAGGAAGCATCATGAGCATAGGATTGTTATGAGAATATATATGATGAGTTGTTTACTCTTATGTTGGAAAGAAGAAAAGGAAAAAGGAAAAGGAAGAGAAAAAGGAAGACAAAAGAAAAAAGGAGAAGAAAATGAATAAGGAAAAAGAAAAGGAAAAGGAAAAAAAAAAAAAAAAAGGTTCATCATTTCAGTTCACAGATCCATGTTTTTCCCCTGACTGCAGTACCAGTTTGAGACTGAATGACTTCTGTTTTCCAAGTGTAAGGGCACCTAATTATTTGAATCTACCCACACACATTGACATGATTATTCTTACACTGATGCTGCCATTCTTGTATGTCACTGTACTGGACTAATTTAGCAATGTTCCACAAATAAATCTGAGATTCAACATCAAGTGTGAATCTCAAATTAAGAAGAGAAGCTGTTCAAAGCTGCTCATTTAGTGCAGTATTTTTACAACTGGAAGAAGAGCATGTCTTTATTCCACCATTCCCATTCTTTAGTATTACTCCTATGAGAAAGGGATGAGGTTAGAAGCATTCAGAAAATGTTCAGAAAAAGAAAATATTGTATGAGAGAGTTGAGACTTCTGCCTGAAGTTGTCACAGTAAATACTGCAACCTGAATAGAGAGGTTCTAGAGAAAATGGTGGTGGTAAAATGTCTTTGGTATTAGCAAGATGATACAAAGAATGGAGCAGACAGTTGTCTGAGAACTACAGTTTTGACCTGTGTCAGTTTTGCTTCCCAGTGTCCTCAAGTTTTTATTCACATTTTGGAAGACTATAATCTTTTTTCTCTGCACTGAAATCTGATCTGGTGAATTCTTCATGTGTTCTTAGACACAATGGCCAAGGCTTCAAGCTTATGTTTTAATCAAACTTAAGCTCAGGAAATCTCTTTTGCTGGAACATATCTTCTGTACAAGGATGAACTTTAACATGTGTTACTAAATTGATAATGGTGATCTTGTTTTATAAAATTTCTTATTCCTAGTACTTAACTGTTGGAATAGGAAAGTGATGATTAAAAAAAAAGAAAGGAAAAAAAAAAGAAAAAATAAAGGAAAAAATGCCTTTAAACAGTAATTTTGAGATAATCTACCTACCCTTCGCATAAACCTAATTTTGTTATCCAAACATAAGGGGAGAGTAGTATACACTGATTAAGTCTCGTCCCAGACCTTAGTAGGCCTTCAGCATAGTAGACAGGTATCTGACACAGCCCAGTAGTATGAGTGCTGTTTCTGTAGAGTTCAAGGAATACTCTACAAGTAAACTCTGTGGAGAAAAGTGTCTGGGTCAAGATCTTTATATTTCTACCTTTAACAATAAAGAGTAAATATCCGAATAACACAAACACACCAGAAAAACAGGCAGAAAAAAAAAAAAAAAAGCTCTTTTTCTATGTTAAAAATTAAAGGCTTAAAATGCACAGAGAATCTGAATAAAAAGGAATGAAAATTCAAAAAATATTATGGTTCTGTTAAGATAACAGCTTATCTTACCTAGATTCATTCACAAAGAATGATCAGATCAGTGTAAAATAAGTATTGGCATTGGTACTTAAAGTAAAATCTGGCACTGATCACTGAAATTAAGCTTCTTTCTTATCATATTAAACATCAACAGAGAGAAAATGAAAAACTACGGAGTAGTTTTTGATAATTGGATCTGGTAAAGGAAGCAAAGAAAACAGTTTCAGGACTAACTTCTTGTTGGTTTGCTGTTTTAACTTCTCAAACAACTGAACTGCAAATGTCGATGTTTTCTCATTACACACTCGAAGCAAACATCCCAATCAGTCTCTTAAAGTGAACAGTTGCCTGCACAAACATTGCATTTCAAAGTATTCTTCTTCTAACTTAACAAATTAGCCCTTATTAATAGTCTTGCATTCATTTTTCAAAGCTTTTGAGCAAGATGTTTGGTTGCTGTGATTATTCAGGCACTAATATTTGATGTAATGCAACAGCTGTCATGTTTCTATTATTTATTTCAGTACACGAGATTAATATACTGATTTAATCCACAGCCAGTTTAAAAGGAAAACTAGATTCAGAATTACAAATGCTAACCTTTAAGTAAAATAGAATATTCTGGACACATACAGATGATATGCATTCCATAGATTTCATGGTTGTAGTGTTGTATTTTAATTAATTCACTGGCTAATATGAACAACTGCCATTTTGGTATACTTCTGCATTACTATTATGAAGAACATCTAAAACAATGGTTTTAACAGAGAAAACCAAATATATTTTTGCCTTGAAGAACAAAATCTATCAGGATGCAGTAAATGCAGACACAACAAATCTCTTTGTTACAAAACACAGTCATGAACAGGATTATAGAAGAGCAGTTGTAGTTGCACAGTGCTTGAGGTGTCTTAATGATTTAGCCTTAGCAGTGCTACAGATGTACTATTTGCTATTGAACCTTTTGCCAAAGCTGTAGAAGTGCTTTCCCAGTGCCTTTGTCGTTTTATTTACACTTTTGCTTCCAATGCCGTTGCTTTCATGCTATTCCCATGGGCTTTCACCTGTCCAATAGCACTGGTACAGTGAGTTCTCATGGGAAGCAACCACAACAGGCATGACGATTGCTCCTCTTTACACTGCCCTTCTCTTCTCTTGCTATGAAGATTTTATGCACGGCGTTCATTTGAGTTTTCTTGAATATGGAGAAAACCAAACATAACGCTCAACAAAATAAGCAAAAGGGCTTCAAACGTTTGACCAGCATCATTCAGTAATATATGTCCACAGAAACTAAACAGAACATCAATATGCAATGCTCTCACCTGTGTCAACTAGTGCTAACAGTGTCACAATTAAGAACAATTAAAAGGGAGTCTGAGACAGTCATGATTCCTATTACTTGGAACCAAATAAAAGGCAAAGAAAACATCATCACCTTGGTTGGCACTCTCCCCCTCACCTCTTGTTGCTTTGGAGAGAGCCCCACTCAGAGGAGGATGCTTGCCTTGGAACACTGTCATAATTTTTTCACGCCAACCACCATGGAGAGTCTGTACATTCTCTTGCCCTTGACTATTTTATTTCCCTTTTCTTTTGCCCCTTCCCTCTCCTTTCTCTCTTCCATTTTATTGTGTTTTTTTTTTTTTATTATTTTTCCCAAAGTGTAACTTTTATTATTAGTGTTCCATACAACCAGTTGTGGATCTTACTAATAAATATGTGCTTGTCAGCTACCCAGTCTATTTTGCACATGTTGTGCTTAAGAATGTTTAAGTTTGATAAAAGCATATGGCAAAATCACATCTACATACAGATTCAACTATAGAAAGCTGACTTGTGGAGAGGGTTAATAATACTTGCTGGGTTCTTCCTTCTTAAATTCTTTTTATCTTTGCGTTCCCGCTCTTCAGCCTTTTCTTTGGAAATATTAGATGTTTCCTTGACAGTGTATTTCTGAATGATATTTTGCAAATAAAGAAGAAACTTCATGGACAAGTAAAAGACAGAGAGAAAAAAAACATCTAACCTTTGGCTACTAAAATATTAGGTAGTTAATTCTGAAATCCAACTTCAATAAGTTTGTCGATGATGATACAAAGCTGAAAGAAGTTGTTGACACAACAGAAAGCTGTGCTGCCATTCAACAAGACCAGGACAGGTTGGAGAGTGGGGTGAAGAGGAACTTGACGAAACTCAACAAGAGCAAGTGTAGAATCCTGAACCTAGGAAGGACTAATCACATGCATCACTACAGATTAGGATTTGACCTGTTAGAAAGGAGCTCTGCAGAGAGGGACATCAGATGTCCTGGGGGATGATATGTTGGCCATGAGCCAGAGGTGTGATCTTGTGGACAAGAAGGCCAATGCACCTGGGATGCATTACACAGAATTTAGCCAGCAGGTTGAGGGAGGTGTTCCTCCTCCTCTACTCTGTCCTGGTGAGACCACATCTGGAATAGTGTTTCCAGTTCGGGAGTCCGCAGATCAAGAGAGAAAGGAAACTACTGGAGAGAGTCCAGTGGATGGACACAAAGATGATGAGGGTCCTGGAGTCCATGAGGAAAGGCTGAGAGACCTGGGACTGTTCAGTCCGGAGAAGAGAAGGCTGAGAGGGGATCTCATCATTATTTATAAATACCTAAGGGGCAGGAATCAAATGGATAGTGCCAGGATCTTTTCAGTGATGCAGTGACAGGACAAGAGGCAGTGGGCAAAAAAACTGCACAACTTACTTATGTTTGTATGGAACAGGAAGAACAAACATGAGGAAGAACTATGTTACAGAGCACTGGAACAAGCTGCCCAGGGAGACTGTGGAATCTCTTCCTCTGGAGATATTCAAAACCCACCTGGATGTTTTCCTGTGTAACCCACTGTAGGGAATCTGCTTTAGCAAGAGGCTGGACTTGATGATCTCCAGAGGTCCCTTAGAACACCTGTGATTCTGTGATTCTCTATGAAATCAGTGAACTATTCAAGGACTGAAAAAAGCACTACCAGATATGCCTGAAAATAACCTTTGATTTAATCTTTATTATATCTCTTGGTGACCATTACTTTGAATAGAAATGTATAAAGTGTTAAATTAAAAGTTACAGTATTTTTCTCATAAGGCATGCCAAATTTTTAAGTTTCCCTTTGATGGTACCAAGGAAATTTTAGATTCATCTAACAACAATTCGTTAATAGAGTAAATATGCATATTTATATGTTAGAAATCAGAAATTTTCTGTTTTCTTCATCTTTTGGAGATTATCACTAGGTCTAGTAAAAACTCATGATTTACAAATTTAGAAAAGGTAAAGAAATCTGCTTAGTTTTAGTGGCAAACACAGTAACTCAAAAATAATGTGAGGATAATCTTCATTTTATCATGTAGAGGATTGTTTGGAGAAAGCTTTCCATTTTCCACAGATTACTTGGTCAGGTGCCATTTCTCCTTGTGCACTTCAATCCCCTCTGTCTATCTAGCAGGGTATGATATATCATAGGAGGTTCTCCCAGCTATTTCTAACAGACCAATGATGTATCCTTTGTAATGGAAAAAAAGAAAAAAGAAGAATAAAAGCAGTGCCAGAACACTGAAAATTGTCCTCTTATTTGTTAATTAAAAGAAAAAAAGCTGCACTTCAGCCCTAATAAATAATTAATAAGCATATATAAATAAATGTATGATGCAATAGATAAATAATAGAGACATGAAGGGTGATAAAATTATCAGGAATTGTCAGCAAGGATTCACCAAGGTGAAGTCACACTTGAGCAACAAAGATAATTAAGAGACTGAAACATCTCTCCTGTGTAGAAAGAGTGAAAGAGCTAGGACTGTCCTGCCCAGAGAAAAGGCTTGTGGTGGTAAAGAGTTGGAGATCATTGACGCTTGTCAATATATGCAAACACTTGAAGGGAGAGTACAAAGAAGAAAGTCAGGCTCTTTACAGTGGTGTTTAGTGACAGGATGAGAGGCAGTGGGCACAAACTGAAACACAGCAGGTTCTCTCCAAACATAAAAAAACATATTTTTACTGTGCGGGTGATGGAGCACTGGCAGTTGCCTAGAGAGGTTGTGGTGTCTTCCCCCTTGGAGATCTTCAGAAATTGTTCATAGTACTAGGCAACCTGTTCTGTGTAGCCCTGCATGAACAGTGAAGTTGGACCAGATGATCACCGGAGGTCCTTTCCAACCTCAGTCATTCTGTGATTCTATGATAAAGCTGCAGAATCCCAAATATTTCTGAATATAAGTGAGGAATGAATGAGGATCAGAGGCTCCTCCAAATAGTTTGTATGCAGCCACAGTTTTCTTGAGGAAAAAAAAAATAACACATATGTGAACCATTTTANGATTATTCTTACACTGATGCTGCCATTCTTGTATGTCACTGTACTGGACTAATTTAGCAATGTTCCACAAATAAATCTGAGATTCAACATCAAGTGTGAATCTCAAATTAAGAAGAGAAGCTGTTCAAAGCTGCTCATTTAGTGCAGTATTTTTACAACTGGAAGAAGAGCATGTCTTTATTCCACCATTCCCATTCTTTAGTATTACTCCTATGAGAAAGGGATGAGGTTAGAAGCATTCAGAAAATGTTCAGAAAAAGAAAATATTGTATGAGAGAGTTGAGACTTCTGCCTGAAGTTGTCACAGTAAATACTGCAACCTGAATAGAGAGGTTCTAGAGAAAATGGTGGTGGTAAAATGTCTTTGGTATTAGCAAGATGATACAAAGAATGGAGCAGACAGTTGTCTGAGAACTACAGTTTTGACCTGTGTCAGTTTTGCTTCCCAGTGTCCTCAAGTTTTTATTCACATTTTGGAAGACTATAATCTTTTTTCTCTGCACTGAAATCTGATCTGGTGAATTCTTCATGTGTTCTTAGACACAATGGCCAAGGCTTCAAGCTTATGTTTTAATCAAACTTAAGCTCAGGAAATCTCTTTTGCTGGAACATATCTTCTGTACAAGGATGAACTTTAACATGTGTTACTAAATTGATAATGGTGATCTTGTTTTATAAAATTTCTTATTCCTAGTACTTAACTGTTGGAATAGGAAAGTGATGATTAAAAAAAAAGAAAGGAAAAAAAAAAGAAAAAATAAAGGAAAAAATGCCTTTAAACAGTAATTTTGAGATAATCTACCTACCCTTCGCATAAACCTAATTTTGTTATCCAAACATAAGGGGAGAGTAGTATACACTGATTAAGTCTCGTCCCAGACCTTAGTAGGCCTTCAGCATAGTAGACAGGTATCTGACACAGCCCAGTAGTATGAGTGCTGTTTCTGTAGAGTTCAAGGAATACTCTACAAGTAAACTCTGTGGAGAAAAGTGTCTGGGTCAAGATCTTTATATTTCTACCTTTAACAATAAAAAGTAAATATCCGAATAACACAAACACACCAGAAAAAAAGGCAAAAAAAAAAAAAAAAAAGCTCTTTTTCTATGTTAAAAATTAAAGGCTTAAAATGCACAGAGAATCTGAATAAAAAGGAATGAAAATTCAAAAAATATTATGGTTCTGTTAAGATAACAGCTTATCTTACCTAGATTCATTCACAAAGAATGATCAGATCAGTGTAAAATAAGTATTGGCATTGGTACTTAAAGTAAAATCTGGCACTGATCACTGAAATTAAGCTTCTTTCTTATCATATTAAACATCAACAGAGAGAAAATGAAAAACTACGGAGTAGTTTTTGATAATTGGATCTGGTAAAGGAAGCAAAGAAAACAGTTTCAGGACTAACTTCTTGTTGGTTTGCTGTTTTAACTTCTCAAACAACTGAACTGCAAATGTCGATGTTTTCTCATTACACACTCGAAGCAAACATCCCAATCAGTCTCTTAAAGTGAACAGTTGCCTGCACAAACATTGCATTTCAAAGTATTCTTCTTCTAACTTAACAAATTAGCCCTTATTAATAGTCTTGCATTCATTTTTCAAAGCTTTTGAGCAAGATGTTTGGTTGCTGTGATTATTCTGGCACTAATATTTGATGTAATGCAACAGCTGTCATGTTTCTATTATTTATTTCAGTACACGAGATTAATATACTGATTTAATCCACAGCCAGTTTAAAAGGAAAACTAGATTCAGAATTACAAATGCTAACCTTTAAGTAAAATAGAATATTCTGGACACATACAGATGATATGCATTCCATAGATTTCATGGTTGTAGTGTTGTATTTTAATTAATTCACTGGCTAATATGAACAACTGCCATTTTGGTATACTTCTGCATTACTATTATGAAGAACTTCTAAAACAATGGTTTTAACAGAGAAAACCAAATATATTTTTGCCTTGAAGAACAAAATCTATCAGGATGCAGTAAATGCAGACACAACAAATCTCTTTGTTACAAAACACAGTCATGAACAGGATTATAGAAGAGCAGTTGTAGTTGCACAGTGCTTGAGGTGTCTTAATGATTTAGCCTTAGCAGTGCTACAGATGTACTATTTGCTATTGAACCTTTTGCCAAAGCTGTAGAAGTGCTTTCCCAGTGCCTTTGTCGTTTTATTTACACTTTTGCTTCCAATGCCGTTGCTTTCATGCTATTCCCATGGGCTTTCACCTGTCCAATAGCACTGGTACAGTGAGTTCTCATGGGAAGCAACCACAACAGGCATGACGATTGCTCCTCTTTACACTGCCCTTCTCTTCTCTTGCTATGAAGATTTTATGCACGGCGTTCATTTGAGTTTTCTTGAATATGGAGAAAACCAAACATAACGCTCAACAAAATAAGCAAAAGGGCTTCAAACGTTTGACCAGCATCATTCAGTAATATATGTCCACAGAAACTAAACAGAACATCAATATGCAATGCTCTCACCTGTGTCAACTAGTGCTAACAGTGTCACAATTAAGAACAATTAAAAGGGAGTCTGAGACAGTCATGATTCCTATTACTTGGAACCAAATAAAAGGCAAAGAAAACATCATCACCTTGGTTGGCACTCTCCCCCTCACCTCTTGTTGCTTTGGAGAGAGCCCCACTCAGAGGAGGATGCTTGCCTTGGAACACTGTCATAATTTTTTCACGCCAACCACCATGGAGAGTCTGTACATTCTCTTGCCCTTGACTATTTTATTTCCCTTTTCTTTTGCCCCTTCCCTCTCCTTTCTCTCTTCCATTTTATTGTGTTTTTTTTTTTTTATTATTTTTCCCAAAGTGTAACTTTTATTATTAGTGTTCCATACAACCAGTTGTGGATCTTACTAATAAATATGTGCTTGTCAGCTACCCAGTCTATTTTGCACATGTTGTGCTTAAGAATGTTTAAGTTTGATAAAAGCATATGGCAAAATCACATCTACATACAGATTCAACTATAGAAAGCTGACTTGTGGAGAGGGTTAATAATACTTGCTGGGTTCTTCCTTCTTAAATTCTTTTTATCTTTGCGTTCCAGCTCTTCAGCCTTTTCTTTGGAAATATTAGATGTTTCCTTGACAGTGTATTTCTGAATGATATTTTGCAAATAAAGAAGAAACTTCATGGACAAGTAAAAGACAGAGAGAAAAAAAACATCTAACCTTTGGCTACTAAAATATTAGGTAGTTAATTCTGAAATCCAACTTCAATAAGTTTATCGATGATGATACAAAGCTGAAAGAAGTTGTTGACACAACAGAAAGCTGTGCTGCCATTCAACAAGACCAGGACAGGTTGGAGAGTGGGGTGAAGAGGAACTTGACAAAACTCAACAAGAGCAAGTGTAGAATCCTGAACCTAGGAAGGACTAATCACATGCATCACTACAGATTAGGATTTGACCTGTTAGAAAGGAGCTCTGCAGAGAGGGACATCAGATGTCCTGGGGGATGATATGTTGGCCATGAGCCAGAGGTGTGATCTTGTGGACAAGAAGGCCAATGCACCTGGGATGCATTACACAGAATTTAGCCAGCAGGTTGAGGGAGGTGTTCCTCCTCCTCTACTCTGTCCTAGTGAGACCACATCTGGAATAGTGTTTCCAGTTCGGGAGTCCGCAGATCAAGAGAGAAAGGAAACTACTGGAGAGAGTCCAGTGGATGGACACAAAGATGATGAGGGTCCTGGAGTCCATGAGGAAAGGCTGAGAGACCTGGGACTGTTCAGTCCGGAGAAGAGAAGGCTGAGAGGGGATCTCATCATTATTTATAAATACCTAAGGGGCAGGAATCAAATGGATAGTGCCAGGATCTTTTCAGTGATGCAGTGACAGGACAAGAGGCAGTGGGCAAAAAAACTGCACAACTTACTTATGTTTGTATGGAACAGGAAGAACAAACATGAGGAAGAACTATGTTACAGAGCACTGGAACAAGCTGCCCAGGGAGACTGTGGAATCTCTTCCTCTGGAGATATTCAAAACCCACCTGGATGTTTTCCTGTGTAACCCACTGTAGGGAATCTGCTTTAGCAAGAGGCTGGACTTGATGATCTCCAGAGGTCCCTTAGAACACCTGTGATTCTGTGATTCTCTATGAAATCAGTGAACTATTCAAGGACTGAAAAAAGCACTACCAGATATGCCTGAAAATAACCTTTGATTTAATCTTTATTATATCTCTTGGTGACCATTACTTTGAATAGAAATGTATAAAGTGTTAAATTAAAAGTTACAGTATTTTTCTCATAAGGCATGCCAAATTTTTAAGTTTCCCTTTGATGGTACCAAGGAAATTTTAGATTCATCTAACAACAATTCGTTAATAGAGTAAATATGCATATTTATATGTTAGAAATCAGAAATTTTCTGTTTTCTTCATCTTTTGGAGATTATCACTAGGTCTAGTAAAAACTCATGATTTACAAATTTAGAAAAGGTAAAGAAATCTGCTTAGTTTTAGTGGCAAACACAGTAACTCAAAAATAATGTGAGGATAATCTTCATTTTATCATGTAGAGGATTGTTTGGAGAAAGCTTTCCATTTTCCACAGA
This sequence comes from Pavo muticus, assembly GCA_016647715.1. Classification (NCBI taxonomy): domain Eukaryota; kingdom Metazoa; phylum Chordata; class Aves; order Galliformes; family Phasianidae; genus Pavo; species Pavo muticus. The sequence continues at coordinate 141,793 of JACDJE010000436.1, forward strand.
TTACTTGGTCAGGTGCCATTTCTCCTTGTGCACTTCAATCCCCTCTGTCTATCTAGCAGGGTATGATATATCATAGGAGGTTCTCCCAGCTATTTCTAACAGACCAATGATGTATCCTTTGTAATGGAAAAAAAGAAAAAAGAAGAATAAAAGCAGTGCCAGAACACTGAAAATTGTCCTCTTATTTGTTAATTAAAAGAAAAAAAGCTGCACTTCAGCCCTAATAAATAATTAATAAGCATATATAAATAAATGTATGATGCAATAGATAAATAATAGAGACATGAAGGGTGATAAAATTATCAGGAATTGTCAGCAAGGATTCACCAAGGTGAAGTCACACTTGAGCAACAAAGATAATTAAGAGACTGAAACATCTCTCCTGTGTAGAAAGAGTGAAAGAGCTAGGACTGTCCTGCCCAGAGAAAAGGCTTGTGGTGGTAAAGAGTTGGAGATCATTGACGCTTGTCAATATATGCAAACACTTGAAGGGAGAGTACAAAGAAGAAAGTCAGGCTCTTTACAGTGGTGTTTAGTGACAGGATGAGAGGCAGTGGGCACAAACTGAAACACAGCAGGTTCTCTCCAAACATAAAAAAACATATTTTTACTGTGCGGGTGATGGAGCACTGGCAGTTGCCTAGAGAGGTTGTGGTGTCTTCCCCCTTGGAGATCTTCAGAAATTGTTCATAGTACTAGGCAACCTGTTCTGTGTAGCCCTGCATGAACAGTGAAGTTGGACCAGATGATCACCGGAGGTCCTTTCCAACCTCAGTCATTCTGTGATTCTATGATAAAGCTGCAGAATCCCAAATATTTCTGAATATAAGTGAGGAATGAATGAGGATCAGAGGCTCCTCCAAATAGTTTGTATGCAGCCACAGTTTTCTTGAGGAAAAAAAAAATAACACATATGTGAACCATTTTAAGCCATATCGCCTCATTTTCCTACTGGCATTTTAGTTCCTTAGTATAGTATATATACTCTTAAGTTTGTTACTACTTAGATGAGAAAAGCTGTGCAGTAGCATAAAATATACNAAACTTCTTTACAGAAAGGGTTGTTAAGCACTGAAATAAGCTCCCCAGGGAGGTGGTTGAGTCACCATCCCTGGATGTGTTTAAAAACCGTTTGGATGTGGTGCCCAGGGACATGATTCAGCAGAGGGTTGTTAGAGTTAGGATAGTATGGTTAGGCTGTGGTTGGACTTGATGATCTTTAAGGTCTTTTCCAACCTGAGCAATTCTATGATTCTATGACTACATACCACTTTTTACATGGAACACTCCTTAATCAACATATGTTTATCATTGAGATCGCTTGTAGTCTTTGTGAGTTTTGCTTTTTACCAATTTTCAAGCACTTTTAATTCTGTTTTATAAATTTCATTACTTAATATTTGCATTTGATGCCTAAAAGGAATGGCTTCTGTCCATAAACTTTGATGAATAAAGGCCCCCTCCATGTTTTTTCTTTATTGTCTCCTTCTTCCATTCTTCCTGTCAGAAGACCAACACTAATCAAAGTCCAGAAAAGAACATTAACCAATAATTTTCAACCATGCAGAAGGAAGTTATGATTTTTATACAAAGTTTAGTTAAAACCAAGTTTAATTTAAATCCCATCCCATCAGAAAGATCTCACTGACAAAATATAGAAAAAATTATTAATAATACATATATTCAGAATTGTTTTCAGACGAGTGTAAAGAGACAGCGTTTCTGTGCCTAAGAAATTGAAGAATAACTGAACTTTTCTAATGAATGCATGTGGACTCTTTTAGGACACAAATTGATAATGATAAAACTCTCATTTTCCTCTCCAGTTATTATTTTCCACATCTAAGTTAACATAAAACTGAACAGGAACATATAAGAATGTGAAAAATTATTGCACTACTATAATCTTTAGTATTCAGTTATTTAATTATGCAGTACAAAATAAAATACTTGCTTTTTTTTTCCTTTTATAAAATATTGCAAATAAAGAACATGATCTGACTGTATTCTTCTAGTCTTGCATATCTATTGATTGCTTTGGAGATAATACTCAAAGTGATCCTGGAAGTAAGGCTAGCTAAGGAAAGTATGAATTTTCAGAATTTGAGTCCTTGCTTATACTATAAAATATTAAAACAAAACAAATATTATTCATTTATACTGTAAAAATGTTAAAAGTTTACTTCATATATCGTACCAACACCAGCTGCAAACGTAATTAATGTTAAAGGCTGCCATGCAGATTAATCAATGCATCTGCAAAAAGCACAAGCAACAGCATTCCATCAAAAACCTATGGTGATGTCGAACATTAATCAAACTCTTATTCAGATGCTTTTAAATACAAAGAACACTGTGACATCTGATTCCTCATTATAAAGCATCCTTTCTTGAAAATCTCGCAGCACTTTAGGAAGGCTTTTAGCCCAGCAGTCAATCAGAACAAAGACAATATATTCTAACACCGAGTCCTTAAAATCAGCTTTGCAGAAAGTGAAGATTATGTAATGGATTTTCAAAGGTAAAATCAGTACATGTACTTAGAAGCCTGTAGAAAGGCAAAAAAAAAACCATACTTCTTTTCCATAAGCTGTAGTTTTTAAGCACCAATCTGGAGAATATGGATTCACATAAGGAAGCATCATGAGCATAGGATTGTTATGAGAATATATATGATGAGTTGTTTACTCTTATGTTGGAAAGAAGAAAAGGAAAAAGGAAAAGGAAGAGAAAAAGGAAGACAAAAGAAAAAAGGAGAAGAAAATGAATAAGGAAAAAGAAAAGGAAAAGGAAAAAAAAAAAAAAAAGGTTCATCATTTCAGTTCACAGATCCATGTTTTTCCCCTGACTGCAGTACCAGTTTGAGACTGAATGACTTCTGTTTTCCANAAAAGGAAGATAAACTACTCTACAGCAGATTTTCATTTCATGAATTAATTTCTACATGGAAAGAAAAAATTAGTGCTTACAACATTTGGCAATTCTTTTCTTCTTCTATGGAAACAATATCTGAAGATAATTTATATACATGTCAATTTCTGCAGTGAACATACACCACAGAGATTACTTCTCATTTCTATCTCCTTTTACCCTCAGACTGCTGAGTCTGTGAAGCAGATTCTTGCACTGGTACTGGACTTGCACATTCAGGAAATGCTTATTGTAATGCGCTGTTGTTAGTGCTACAGATTCCAGTAAGAAAGATGCTCAGATTCTGTCAGATATTGATAAAAATACCATTGATTGGACTTAACAGGAGAAGGAAAAGGGGGATAGAAGAGATAATTCAATCTTACATCCCTTCAAATGGTGGGAACCCTGAATTTTATAGCCTTGGACAGCACTCTTGTCAGGGCACAGTGTGTTGCATAGATCCTGTGTGGTGAGCCTGTTTTGGCAGCATTGTAGTCCTTAGAGATTTCATAGGATTTTCTTATTATTTAACAGCTCAATTAATAATTTCTACTGTGAAACAGAGGATCATTATATGTAAACATGCTTCTTAACTTCAAGAGTCACGCAAGTGGCATAATGGCCAAGTGACAAGCAGGAGCTGCATGTAGGCTTCTCTGTGTCCTGGTTGCATCTGAAAAGATGTTAATAGCACACTAATGTTTTCGTTGTTGAGGAGTAATGGGTGCATAGGGCCAGACCACTTGGCAGGAAAGAGCCACCGCCATGATGGCATGATGGCAGGGGGTGGGGCAGAGTTGAGGCAGCTGGCCTGAGTTAGGCCCAGAGTTATTCCATACCATGTGACATTATGTGGAAGGCTACAAAGCTGTGAGGTGCTGGCTAAGGCACAGGTCACTGGTCAGGAGCTGGCTGGGTGTTGGTGGTGAGATGTTCCATTGCTTGTCAGTCAGCAAGCAGTTGTATTGTTAGCGGGGCATTAGTCAGCAAGTGGCTAGTGGTTGCATTGTGGATACAAACGTATAAATATATATATGTATATATTGTTATCAACACATTTTTGTTTCCATTTTCCTTTTCTGTATTAGTAAATAGTTTTAATCTCAAATGTGACTGCTATTTTGTTTCCAGTTCTCCCCCTCATCCCACCTAAGGGAGTAGTGGGTAAAAGGCTGTGTGGTGGGGTTAAACCATAATGCTCTGTTACATTAGTCATCTAAGTTCATAAATTAGAGTAATGAAGTAATCATTATGACTACCTAGTCTGGAACACATCAAAGGAGTGGACAAAGGGGAAGGCTGGGGTCAAAGGCTGAGGTGACCCCAAGCAAAGTCTGAAAGCAGTGCTTTCCCAGAATTTCTGGTCATCCAAGACAATGTTCCTTTCCAGCTGGCATATCTCTGCTTTCTCCTTGTGGAAAAGAAAGTGAAAGGATATGAAGGAGCAAGTCTTCCTGGACTAGACGCTTTGAAATTCACTTATTCACTATTCAAGGTATAATTAAAGAGTGTCTGTCACCTGGGAGAAAGGAAATGTTGCATGACCAAATCCTATCAACATTTTTGATCTTCCTACCAGTAGAAATTTTAATGTAGGAAGGGAGTATGTATGATTAAGAATTTAAATACAGACAATGTTTAACAGTGCCACAGCACTGATCTGAACTGTTATGAACTACCATAGAGTGCACCTGTTGTGTAAGTGGCACTATTAAACAAGGGAATGAATGTAAATTATGCTCCCATATCAGCAAAGGAAGTAAGCGCTGAGGTTAATAAGATGGAAAAATGTATGAAATCTATCCAAATTAAAGGGACTCTATAATTAGAACATTTCTGCTGCAATATTCATCATAAAATAACTAATAGGAAAGAAATTCATGTTTCTCTACTTAAAAATATTTTTATGCATTTCAGTATCCATGTAATTGATATGACTACTAAATTAGTTCATAATATGGTACTTATCATAGCGATCATGACATTTCCGCACTGCTAGGACCCAAGGGCACCACCAGCCCTGACTACTCCTGCCCAGACCTGCCCCCTTGGGCTCACCTTACCCTGCCCTCAGCCATGTCTGAATTAAATGCTTAGTTACTGGAAAGTCTCTCAAATTCAGCTGCTCAGTCATGTCCCTTCTTTCTACTGTACATGAAGGACTTCTGTGCCATTATTTTTGCACTCCAAACAGAATTCTTTAGTGCATCTTTTTAGCTTAACAAAGTCTCCGACTGTTTTTCAGAATTATGCTGTCATCAGCTATATCATAGCATTACTGTGCAGCTGACAGACCTCTGTAATGATGTTCTACAGTGAATTTAACATTTGCTCTTCCTTCTTAGTTCTGCCACTTCTGCATATTCTTCCCCCCATTTTAGTAATGCATGGTCATGCACAGATGGTCTGCACGACATGAATTAGAGTGCAGAAGTCTACTACCTCTGCATAATGAAAATATGCAGAAGCAGCTGTGGCTTTGATTAACATCTTCTAGGACTACCTTGTCAGGCAAGCTTGAGAATGTGGGAGATTCCTGTTCCTATGTCTGCTAGGCCTCCTGTCTCTAGCTCCAAGTCTGACTAAATAGCTGACCCCTCCACTATGAGCACTCAACATGAGTTTACTGAACCAGGGAAAAAAAACAACAACAACAACAGAAAACCTGATGACATTGTATTTTACATTTGCACCATCATCAAATTTTTGCAAAATTTTCAGAAGTTGCCCAGTGAAGAAATATTATTTCTTTGGAAGCTGCACAAATTTAAATACAGTCCTTTGTGTATTAAATATATATAAATAAATAAAATTCAGTGCTTTGGATTGGCAAAGCCAGTGATTTCTACTGATTTAAATAGGAACTGGAAAAAAAATGTAGGTACAAATTCAGAATTTATGTGAAGTTCCTAAAAAAAAAAAAAAAAGGAAAGAAAGAAAAGAATCCTATAGACTTAGGCCTGTACTGATGAAATATTCTTTATGCTTATGACATCTTTTCCAAGCATTATGTGAATGCAAGTAAATGTTACTTATGCCACAAATGTGGAAACTTCCAGAACTCTATCTCAGTTGCTCCTAATGTGACCACAAATACTACGTAAATGGTAGTGACTGCTGGAAACAAACAAAAAAAAAGCATTCCACAGATGTCTTAGGGAAAGTAATAAAGTAAATCTGAATACAGTATGTGAGTATAAATTGTATAGGTGTATATTTATGTGTGTGCATGTCAGTATATCTATGTCCAATATCTTTTTGACTGTTCCAGAGCCTTAAGAGATTTTTGCTATCTACCCCATACAAACCTTCATTTAATCATCCTCATTAGCTAGAATAATTACTGTATTCAATACCTGACACTCCTAGACCTCCAAATATAATTACCTTGAAGTGTTATTTGTGCTGTGATGTTAGAATTCAGAAGAAGCTGTGTAATTTCTGCCAGACTCCTGAGATTCAATAGCTGTAATGTCTTTTATCTGACTTCCATTTTCTTTCAATAAAGAAACTGAAGGATTATTTTCTTTGAGACATATAAATCTATCTGTATGGATAAGATCTGACTGACAGAGCAATAACACTAATAAAAATCACGGTTTGTGTTAATACCAGACATTAATCTGTCACACACATTATTTGAAGCAGAGGTGTATCTCAGGGTTAATAACTATTTTTGTTTGTAAGCCTGGGCCATTACACTGCAATGTTCTTGAAAGTATTGACTCTAACTGAGATAACACAGATGCCTTCGATGTTAACACTTAGGGGAAACAAATAGGTACCTGCATTTCAAATACTGTCTCTAAAACTATAGTTTAATCATATCTATTTCACTAATGATAACTTTACTGTTCAGTTATTTCTAGACTGGAGTATTAAGATATTTAAACTGATGAGTCTTTTGTGTTGTGGTTGTCTCCAGGTGGAGTACCATCATGGTAACTTTGAGTTGCCATGTCTTGAAGGAATACCTGGAGAGTCAGGTCAGCCACCACAACTGGAATCGTTAACGCCAAACTATTGGTAGGACAACTTGTAGCAATCTTATCACCTTCAAATCTCAATTGCTATAGCTGGAATCAGTAGCACTGCACACTTTGCAGCCTTCCTGTATAGAGATTGAGTTTCCCACTATTAACATTTGCTTTTAGCTATGCATTCTCTCCATTTTACATCTCAGTTCCTGTTTTAAGATGTAATTAAACATTCCTCCTCAGCTTCCTTGGAGCCATGTAAAGGTTAACTGTAACATCATTAATGATTAAACAAAGGATGACAAATTGCAAATGTAATATTGTAGATACTATGAGATCCTCTTTTCAGATATTCAGAAAGTGACTTAGGCATGGTTTTTTGTGACATGGCTTTTCTTCTGTGGTTAATTTCCAAACTATAGTGCACTTCCATGACAGGTCACATGAGGATTGCAATAGAGGTTGACAGGATGGGAGGGAAATCTGATCCTCTTTCAATAAGAAATACATATTTTCAAGCCAGAGATTATGCTTGGATTTAGGCCACCCTTCTTGAATAACAGAGAAAGTTAAGCACATTTAAGAGAAGGACATAGGTAATTTGCCAGTACTAATTTTATATGTTTACAAAAATTTGTATGTATTTTAAACCTGAGATTATATGTGTAATTGCTTTCAAATTTGGTAATGTTTTCATTATTACCTTTTCATTGTCTGGTTAATGTGAAGAAGATGTGTCATAGGTGAGTAGAAAGCAAACATCATATAAGCTATGGAAATAGAAAATGGGCCTGTAGAACATTGAAATGTTATTTATTTATCTAGCTAGCTCTACAAATATCTAGAATCACTGTACTACAAATAGTGAAAAGCCACAGCTTCAGTACATTATATTTTTAAATGCTTGACATTATTGAAGATCAACATTAGAGAAATGTGAAGAAATGGTAGTTCTTCAAGTAAACCTGGATAGTTGTAATTAAAACAAATATAAATCTGCCTTTTCTTTAAACAAAAAAAAAAAAAATCTTTTTTTAATATCTCCAAAATGTTATGAAATGTTTCAGTTAAATTTATATCTTACAGGAAGACATGTGAAGATCTTTTTTTTTTTTTTTCTTTCTGTTTATAATCCACAGCATTTATCTTGGACTACACAAAAGCTAAGTACGTAAAGCAAGCACCAAATACATCTGAAACTATGAAGTTTAAGTTTCAAGTTTGAAATTCATGTACACTGAAACTAATATTTGGATTTGAATGTCTGCTTTATGTTGGTTTCCACAAAATAAATAAATAAATAAATAAATATCCACGAGGAAAGTTTAAATATAAATTTTAAACAAGTCACCATCTCATCCTTCATAATGTTCATCTGACTTCTGCAAGTGAGTTCACTGAGTAAAATTTGAAACTCTGTAAATGTATAGTACTGCATACCTAAAAGTTGCACCACTTTTTGAGCATTACTTTTTTTTTTTTTTTTTTTTTTGAAAATTCCTAAAATGGGAGAGGGTGTGAAAGAGAAGAATAAATAATTTGTGTAGGTTTTTTTTTTTTTTTAATTCTGTGACTCTGTCAGGGTCCCAAGCCTGTAACACAAGTACAATTTGAGACAGTTCAGACAAAAAGCGAGAATGCTTGGGCAGCCCCTTGCCCTCATGTTCTCTCCTAATGATTACAAAGGTAATATATATTGTTTCAAATGAAATATTTAAGAATAATTATTCTAATGTTAATAGAACCAGGTATTATTCCTTATAAAAAATGGTATTAAATCATTGTTTTTATTAAGACCAAATACCCTTGCCTGGAGATGGACTGTTAGATAAGTTGCTAACTGCCCTTCAGAGAGTTTTGGCTCCCTAAAAGGGACTCCCAGTATCCTCTAACAGATAGAGTCATTGAATCATCTAGGTTGGAAAAGATCTTCAGGATCATCAAGTCCAACTATCAACTTGATCTCCTGACTCCCATCACTAGACTGTGTTCTTTTAATAACGCGTCCACATGTGTTAAGTACCTCCAGGGACAGGGACTCCATAACTTCTCTGAGCATCATGTTCCAGAGCTTTGCCATCCTCTCTATGAAGAATTTCTTCCTAATGTCCAATCTAAACCTGTCCTTCACAATTTGAGACCATTAACCACATGTTCAGTACAAAATTTGAATTTATACCTCTGGATCTCTTCTTAACTTGCTCATTTGAGTGGGAAAAGGTAAATGTCTGAAAGTGATGTATCTAAGCAATGTCTGAGGATCCTACTGTTTTTGGAAGATAAATAAAAAACGGAACAAAAACTTGAAAGCCTTTGTTTGGGTTTTTAAAAGCATCACTGGGCCCTTAGATCTTTTCAGTTAAAAGGATGGAAATTGCATTTTGTCATGTATCGCATATTCAGATTTTCCTGGTGTGCATTATTGTTATACACGCATGAGAAAACATAGCATAAATAAACAATAGCAAAAAAAAAAAAAGTATGAATAAATAGTAATGTATTACTATCAGATAATAAATAAAATAAATAATTACTATTTCAGTGTAAGAAATATTTATTCACAAGCCTCTCAGTCTTACAAACAAACTGTTAATGTGTTTGGACTTAGCAAAGAACAAATTTACAGGTCATGTCAAACTACATTAAATTGTTTGTTATGAGTTAAAAGAACTATAATAAAAGCTTTGGAACCTAAAATGCTTCAGCAGCTTTTCATGTAATTTCTTTCTTACTTTTCTCTTTGGCAGAATGACAGCCTAGCTCATTACCTTATTCCTCATCACCTTTGCATTGTGATGTGAGAGAACTATTTAATAAAGGTCAAACACATCAAGAAGCATGGACATTATGTGAGAGTGTGGATTTATTTGACATGTTCACAAAATAACCTTACAGTTAGCTTTCCATGAGAAAAACTAAGAAGCAAGGGAGAAAAAAGTTTACAAAAGTGTTCATTTACCATCCCTTAGAAATCCTGTAATTTATGTCTTTCTTCAACAATTAGCATTAGAGTAGTTAAGTTTAGAAGATTCCGCATTACCAGCAGTTTATTTAAATTAGTGGAAATTGACTGGGCAGACTGCACCTTTGGGTCTTGATTTCCGAAATGTACTTTAATTATATGTCTCACACATTGTCTTTAACAGATGTGTATGCTTCATATGAAATGTTGAAACAGTGATTTTTAATTAGCCTTTTTACATTCTTCTTTGAAAGTTCAGCCTTATGGAATTATACAGTTTTTGCATTGGAGGCTATGTGTGTGTGTCACAGCTGAATGCTGACCCCAGAGGTTCTCCATTAAGGCCACTCAAGTTGATGATGAACATAAGCAGAAGCAAAGTTACCCAGGGCCAGTGCTCTGCACCATGACACTGCTGATTTCTTCATCTCTGTAAAGGCCTCTCTTGTTACTGCAGGTGGTGCTGAATAAAATCGCCTTCCCAGAAACTTCATTCTCCATTGCTGCCTCTGCCTTTCCTTTGAAGTTCAAATGGGTCTCCATTATTCTATCATTCCTGTTCCAGCCAAAGTGCTTATGCTAGACTCTGCTTTGTTTTGTGCGCAACTGTCAGCCCTTATTATAAGAAGACAACTGCTCTGCTCAGAAGCCTTGAGCTGGATCTTCGTGGTTCCCTGCTAAGATGTTTGACTTTTCAGTTTCATAGTTGACTTAAGCCACATTAAAGATTCACTAATTGCTTCTGTGAAAGCAAATATCACAGGCAGTTTGCAGTTTCAACACCAAAAAACTTCCACCTGTCAGATACTCTCAGCATTCTTGCTACCAATTTTTCAGTTAAATTCAAATAGTGATTAAGGAATGCATTTAGTAAAACATTGGCAGTACAGGACTGTGTTTAGCTAAATGTTTATTACACTCTCTGATTCCCTGAAAGCATTTTGTATTTGCTATTCTTTTTCACTGACATGTACAAACCAATGTTTGTTTCATAGTAATGATCTGATGTGCTGTACTCTCTGAATGAGTTCAAGACCTCAATAAAACATCTTAGCATATACTTTAAGAATTTTATATTTCTTAGTCATTTTAAGATAAATTTCCCTAAGTACTGATTCTTATCCCAGTGACTGATAGTTATGCAATTGTTGACTTGAAATATTTCCAGCTGCTTAGGAATATTGAAACAGAAAAAGATTCCTGGGTATGTGGAAACTTCATATTGTACAAAATCTTATGCTATATTATGTTCATTGATGAGAACTGGATTCATGTCTGTCAAGCTGAGGTACTCAATGAGTGCTTTGCCTCAGGCTTCACTGGTGGTCCGGCTTCCCATTCCTGCCAGGACCCTGAATCTCTAGGTGAGTGTGTGGGGAGCAGATTGTGTCCCACTGTAACAGTGGAACATGTCTGAGACCTCCTCATGCAATTGAATGTATATAACTCCACGGGACCAGATGATATCCATCCTAGGGTTCTGAGAGAGATGGCTGATGTGGTTGCTAATCTGCTCTCCATCATATTTGAAAAATCATGGCTGTCCAGTGAAGTCCTCGGTGACTGGAAAAAGGGAAACAATACTCCCATTTTTAAGAAAGTGAGAAAGGAAGACCCAAGGAACTACAGGCCGGTGAGCCTCACCTCTGCGCCTGGGAAGATCATGGAGCAGATCCTCCTAGAAGCTATGTTAAGGCACATACAATAAAGAGGTGATCCAAGACAGCCAGCACAGCTTCACCAGTGGCAGATCTTGCCTGACCAATCTGGTGGTCTTTTATGATAGAGCGATGGCATCAGTGGACAGGGGAAGGGTGACAGATATTATCTTCCTGGACTTCTGCAAAGCCTTTGACATGGTCCCTCACCACATTTTTCTCTCTAAATTGGAGAGGTATGGATTTGAAGGATGGACTGTTCGGTGGATTAAGAATTGGTTGGCTGGCTGCAGCCAAAGGGTTGTGATTAATGGTTCTGTGTCAGGGTGAAGGCCAGTCACAGGCAGTGTCCCTCAGGGGTTGATATTGGGACCGGTGCTCTTCAACATCTTCATCAATGACATAGACGGTGACATTGAATGCACTCTCAGCAAGTTTGCAGATGACACCAAGCTGAGTGGCGAGGTCAATACACTGGAGAGAAGGGAAGCCATCCAGAGGGATATGGACAGGCTGGAGAAGTGGGCCCATGAGAACCTAATGAGGTTCAACAAGGCCAAGTGCAAGGCGCTGCACTTGGGCCAGGGCAATCCCAGGTATTTATACAAACTGGGGGAAGATCTCCTTGAGAGTGGCCCTGCGGAGAAGGACTTGGGGTCCTGGTAGATGAGAAGCTGGACATGAGCCAGCAGTGTGCGCTTGCAGCCCAGTTCTGGGCTGCATTAAAAAAGCAGTGGCCAGCAGGGAGAGGGAGGTGATTGTCCCCCTCTACTCAGATCTTGTAAGGCCACATCTGGAGTACTGCATCCAGGCCTGTGACCCCAGGCAAAAGAAACATGCAAACCTCTTGGAACGGGTCCAGAGGGCCACTAAGATGATCAGAGTGCTGAAGCACCTCTCCTATGAAGATAGGTTGAGGAAACTGGGCTTGTTTAGCTTGGAAAAGAGAAGGCTTTGGGGAGACCTCATTGTGGCCTTCCAGTACATGAAGGGAGTGTATAAAAAGGAGGAAGAATGACTGTTTACATGGGTTGATAGCAATCGGACAAGGGGGAATTGTTTTAAACTAAGACAGGGGAGATTTATGTTAGATATTAGGAGGAAATTTTCCACACAGAGGTTGGTGACACATTGGAACAGATTGCCCAAGGAGGCTGTGGATGCCCCATCCCTGGAGGTATTCAAGGCCAGGCTGGATGTGGCTCTGGGCAGCCTGGTCTAGTGGTTGGTGACCCTACACATAGCAGGGGGGTTGGAACTAGATGATCATTGTGGTCCTTTTCAACCCAGGCCATTCTATGATTCTAATAAAAAGACATCTGATCTTGACCAGAGAAGTACTCCTTTGTGGAAACATATTTGCTTTGTGATTTCCTGATTGATGGGCTGGTTTTTTTGTTTTTGTTTTTGTTTTTCCTTTT
>JACDJE010000436.1:172657-187470 GCA_016647715.1 Pavo muticus
AGGATGTGCATTTTGGAGGTCAACTCTCAGCAGTCAGCTATGCTAAGTCAGCAGAACATTTTACACTTAGTTCTTTATAAATATGCCAGCATGCTAGCTTTCTACGGTCAAGAGGGTCTTCAGTAACAATTCTCTTATTTTGCATAATACGAATTCAGAAAGATGAAGCAAAACTCCACTGAACAATCTTATAGTAAGTAGAAGATCACAACACCAATGTGATCTTACTTATGCTTTACTTGCCTTTTTTTTTTTTTTCCTTAATGTCAGGCTTACTTAATGAAAAAAATCACAAATGAAACCCATGCTTTTATTTTATTTTCTCTCACATAGTGCTGCTCAAACTACTGTTTCTTTGAACTTTCTTTTTTCTTTACCCTAAAATAGTAACACCAGAAGAAAAGAAGCAGATTGAGATGACTGGAACAACAGGAACTACAGAATGACTCTAAAGACATTTCCTAGAATTAAGTTTTTATTGCTACTCTTCATTTGTGTTTCTTGTGGGTTATTGATTTTGGTCATACAGATGCATGCATACAAAGGTACCTCAAAGTTTGTAAACATCAAGGTTTTCCTCTTTGAGTTTTTTTTCTCTTCAAAAATGTGAGCTGGCTTAGAAATGTTGATTGGAAAATGTGAGGTTTTTTTTGTTGTTTTCCTTTCGTATCATTTTTTGGGGGGAGGGGAAAGGGAAAGTTTATTTCTTTTTCTTTTGTGGGTTTTTTTTTTTTTTTTTTAGATAAAAGCTGAGATTTTAAACTACAGCAGTTAGCAAAACTTAACAGAACTTACCCTCAGACACTGCAGTCTTGATATGACTACCAGTTTCATATTTAATTATTGAGAGTGGTTAAAAAAATAAAAGTGATTTAGATCTCCAATATCTACTATATTTCCAATATTTTTGGAAATAGACTTTTTATCAAAGCTCAAATATAATGTTTTATTGCTGGAAAATGGAAGGCAGAAAATAAAAAAAATACATACATATATATTCCCCCCAAAAGAGGTCAAGCTTTAAATATTGACTTGTCCAGTAGGGATTGTGCTATGCACAGTATGAAATATAGTTCATCTCAGATTTCAGTTATTAATTCTCAAGGACAGTATCACAGTATAAAGCAAGAATGGTAATTTCTGTAATCTTCAGCTTCTACTCACTCTGATCCCAGGCCAATATTATATTTTCAGAAAACTACTCCAGAACTAAAAGACCTTGTCACATCAAGCCTAGATACTCATCTCTCCGTAATGTACTCACCGCAACAGCTACAGCTTCACTGGCTTTTTTATCACTGAAATGTCCTATCTTCAGTCTTAGAGGGCAAAGTCCTACTGCACCCTAGACTTATCCACTCAGTGGACAAAGAGAGAAAATAACTTTGTGTCCATTTATGGTTTTCCAGACAAGTCTCTTAAAGAAACATGCCTTACAGCATATTTAGTCTAGAATATCAGCAGCTGACGTTAATTTCTGTCCTCAGGAATATGCCATGGGAATGGTACGTTTTCACTCAACGTTCAGCTTCATTGCTGCCTATAATTCCTTACTCATCAGCAGTTCTTTTTAAGTAGATGTCTAAGTGCCCTTCCACCTCATTTTTTTCACACAATGCTAGCTACTTTCCTCATAGTTACAACTATTTATCACTCACATATTTTTCAACACTTCGAGAGCTAGTAAGAGTATTATCATCAGGATCAGCTAAGAAACAAAAGGGAGTATCATGCATGGTGGGCATCTGCTAAAGACAGAGCAATCGAGAAAAGAAGTTGAATGAAATCTTTTTTAAGCAACTGTAGTTGCAAAGTAGTCCTTTGACCTCACAGAGTATTTTAGTAACCATAGCATCTGCTGGGATGACAACAAGGCATGGTACAAGCAGTCCAGTAGATTTCTGAAATTATGTTTGGTTTTGATGTAGATTTTGGATGAATAGATTAAAGGATGAGCTCTTCCTGACCTGGCACCCAAGAAGAACTGGTTGAGAATGTGATAGTCAATGGCAGCCGCAGCTGGGATCTAAATAGGTAATCAAAAGGATATTAAGATATGAAAAGTGAGGAAAGCAATTAGTGGACCAAACCCCTCAGCTTTCAGAAGAGCCAGGCTTGTTGAAGAAAATTAAGACCCAGTGCATCAAACTCCTGAATATGCAAATGAGCTTTGCAGTCACCTTACCTATCCCCCTTGGGGTCTGTCTGCTCATGCTCAGGATTGCTCAGCGAGAGCCTACGTTTGCCATGAGATCACACAACTCAGGAAGAACCGGGGCAGAAAGAGTAGGGACTGTTTTGGATATGAAGGTGAGCAAGAAGTTTACCAAAATTTCATTAGTAGAAAAAGGAATATCATTGATTTTGTGGGTTGAAAACTATAATAAAGTACACACACATGCACACAAAAAAAATCCTCAAAACCAAAACTGTGGTGCTTTAAGCTTTCTTTGACTCAGTCTTTTCTGCTTCAAGATTATATCATCTCAGTTCCTATCACTTATGTTTAGGGGAAAATAGTCCTCTATGATAGAGATTAAGTTAGGGACTACTTGGCTAAATTTAAAGGGAAATCTGTGGGGATGGACAAGACACATCAGAATGGAAATGCTTTTTGAGATCACTTTCTATCTTCTTTGAAAAGCTATGACAGGCAGGTGTCTCGCTCCAATTTATAGGAGGGAGATGAGGTTCTTTTAATGTATGTATACCCAACGTGAGATTAAGAAACAACGGTTTAAATGTTGGTCCAACCAGTTTATTACAAATCTTAGTCAGGGAGATGGGGAAGGGGAAGGCGGACACTATTACGAAATAGGGTGATGGGGAAGGGAAGGCGGGCAATAGGAAAGATAGGAAATAGAAGCAAGGAGTCTTTATAGGAAGCAAGAGGGAGGTAGTCCAGCGAGGTTCGTAGTTCAGTCTTCAGTAGAGGTGGGTCATCGAGCGTTGTTCCGTTGATGATGAAGGTGACTATCCGAACATCGAACACCATAATGATTTCCAATGGCAGTATTTATAAGTCCAAAGTGGTTGAGTCAGCTCTTTATGGAGTGGCAGCTTCTGGCTTTTGGATCTCAGCAGGAACTCCTTTTGTTCCCATCTTCCAGGCCTTGCCAGCAGATAAGAGGGAGTATGGAGGCGCCAACTTGTATCTTGTCTTCACAGGACACAATGGTATCACCCCACAATCTCCCATAGCAGACAGGAGTTATCTGGTCACAGGACAGATCTTCCACCAGTAAACAGTCCAGTAAACAGTCCTGAGCACTCCCTTCCGAAGGCAAACAGCTCCAAAGAAATGCTTTCAAATGTAAAATTGTCCAGATAGTGATGTTGATTGCNTAATTCTAACTGTAAGTGGTTTTCAGAATCCCTCTAGGAACCTACCTTCATCTTTAGCTGCCTACATACCTTTAGCACAGCAGTGTAAGCCTCCTTTAATTGCTCCTCTAAGTTTCCTACCTCACAGCCATGCTGAATGGATAAATGCATGGAGGATTTGAAGCAGTCTGATACCTTGGTAATGAGGGAAAAAGCATAGAAATATCACAAATGGGCAGAGTAAAAAAAGCATTCTGAACAGCTTAAATGAAGCTTCCTGCTTTAGGCCACCAGCAGCTTTAATCTCTCTGTACTGTTAGAAAGACCAATAGCCCCTTTGAACTTCTAGTATGCTCTTGAGTGTAGTTACAGTCTAATTAATACTGGTGAGGGATTGTATAATTTGGAACAGAAGAGTTTGTGTGAAAGATATAGCCCTAAGGAATTAGTTGTTCATACAAAAATCCTATTTTGATGTGATGTGTGTATTTAAAAAAAAAATAAAAAATGGAAAGGAGCTTTCAACAAATTCTGACAAGCTTTAATAACACTAACAAATGCTGTGGAACTGGAATAGAAAGCCAGTAATTCACAAAAGGCTTAAAACGTATGGCCTAACTCTAGTAAAGCTTTTAGATATCTTAAAAGCCAGATACAGCAACAGACAAATTTTATCGCCTTGGGGATTCCTCCATCCTGATGTTAGGTGTCTAAATCTCAGCCAGTCATTAAATGCTCCTTTTGCTTTCTGTAGTAAGAAATGAGCATTCTTAAATAATACATTATCAAAACTATTGTTATGTCTTACATGACGATAAGACAACCTACTCTGGAAGTTCTTTCTTACCATGATCTATGAGGGTGTTGAGGTGAAATGTCAAAAACTGGGGGTAACAAATCTGTCCACTGTTCCCAGATTTGAGCTTCTATACTTGACCCCCACCAGAATCTTGGACATGGGGTAAACACTGAGGTGTTTTAGAGTGTGTGCACACTGTGCCTAATTGGCTGAATCTGAAAACAAAATCAGTGCAAGGATACCACTCTGATAGACTATATCAAAGAAAAGCCAGAATAGCGAGAGCAAGGGTTGCTAGGGAAGAATTTTCCTCCATTCTGAAATCTCCTGCAGAAGGATATGGCACTAACTTGGAATACAAACTTCCCTACTGCCCTTCCCAGATTCAAATAACTAAAGACATGTCTTCACCCTGAGGAGATCAAAACACCTCTTTCCTGTCTTCTAAGAGGCTTTCCAAGGCAACTCTCTAAAGAATAGTATGGGGGAGGATCTAGCAGAAGTGGGACAGTCAGTCTGTGTCCTTTGGACTGACCTGAGGGCACTGATAAAAAGAAGATGATACTTACAGACCCAGAAGGAGAATGAACAGAAAGGAATAAGACTGCATCCAGTTCGCTATTCCTGATCTTGAATGTATTTTCTTTCTTGACTACTTCAGTGCATAAATAGTCTAAGGAGCAGAGCTTGGCATTCAAGGCTCCTACCACTGGCTTTGTGTTTTAGTATACTGGCTATAAACACATAATTTCTCCTCTTAGACCCCTGCATATGACTTTCAGTGTTAAATGGAAAGAGGCTTAATCAGTGGAACTACTGAAGTACTAATGTACTGTAAATACTAATCTGCAGTTTTGTGAGTGACAACAGCTTGTATCCCTGAAGATTCATGAAAACTTAAAACCACGTCCTTAGCACATACTCTGATGTCCACTTCAATTAAATTATAATTTAAAATTGCATCCCTCTTAGCTTAATTAAATGATCAGTTATTGGTACATTCTGTGGAACAGTATGAGTCAGCTGCTCCTTGACTGCACCCATCAAGAATGAAGCTTCTGGAGCCTTGTGTACTCCTTCATGTTAATTAGTAGTTTCCACTGAGGCTGTAGAAAGATAAAGAGCATTGTGACCTTTCTGCACTTTAACAGCATGGTATGGAAAAGTGCATGACTAAGGTATACAAAACTGTGAAGATAGAAGATGAAAACAGAATTGTCATTCATGATATTCTTCAATTCTAAAAGCAGGGATACTTCTTGAAACTAAAACAAGATAGGTTTGGAACAGGTAATAGAAAGAGTCTCTTCAAACAGAGACTGGATGGTGCTTCCTTGAGATGCTGTGGATAAAGATAGTTCAGATTAGGCAGTATAAAAAGGGATTAGACAAAGTCACAAACAAAAATTCCAGGGATGTATTATCAAAAGAACAGATAAGGTGGTAGTCTGTAGTGGTTTAGCTTTTGGGGAGCTTGAGGAGGAGCTGGTCATGCTTATTTTCTCTCCTATGGCTGCTGTTGGAATCAGAGTGGGGCTAGATAGAGCATTTCAATGATTACTTTTTTTGTGTGTACGTATGTGTTTTATACTCTCAAAGTGACAGTCTTGTTGTTCCTTCCCCCAAATGTAGAATGCAGTCTTATGTAATCCTGTATACTAAATTTTATATGAGGCATTGTTGGTAGTGGAGAACACAGATTACAAATAACTGGGAAAACTGTATTTAAGAAATAAGTTCAATATTTCATTCAGTTCTCAGTAAATAATAATTTACCTTCACTCTTTGTCCTTCCCACCTCATTTTTATTCTTTTCCATTTTTTTCCCCTTCTGTATTCTTGAAGTTCTTTTCCTCTGTAATTCCATTAAACTGTAAAATGCAGAAGTTTAAATCCAAGTTAATATGCATTTATAGTAAGACATATATTTCTTTCAAATATGTTTTTCTTCCTTTTCCAGAAAAGAGATCATTTTTAAAGAAATTTTACCTGCAACATATCATTTTTTTTCACTAAAAACCACATACTTTCATCTTCAAAATAAAAGGCTTCTATAATATTCAGAGACCATAAAGTAAACAAAGATGTCATACTGTATTCCAAAATTAATACTAAGATATAAGATCATATTACAGTCTTGACTAGAAGATCCCATTATTTTTCGTCTACTGTTATCCCAATAACACAGAATCAAGGAATTAAAGTAAAAATTCAGGGGAAACAGGAAACATGATATTATTTATAGCCTATTATATAGCCATTAATATGCAGTTTGCAATTTCCTTTATAATTGAAGGAATTTTATAAGTGATAGAATATGCTTTGGGGCAGAAAATGAAGAAATACCTTTGTGATTCCTCTCCTACCCCTGCAATAGATTTGTATGGTCTCAGGTAATAATACAGATACTGTGATTATTAAATTCAAACTTCTAAAAATCCTTGTAAATCATCTTTCCACTGACATGTATTTCAGGAGTATATATGACAAAGTATTTTAACTGTTTTGGTGGACATAATCAAGAAAATTAATTTTCAGAGGAGGAGTACTCTTCCAAGAAAAAATATTTAGAAAACATGTATATATATTATTTAAATCTTCCATATGAACTTGCAAGAACTTCCTATACTTTTGTCTTTTGTTGCTCACTCTATTTTGCAAGAGCCTACCCCTGACAGAAGACTCATCTTGTGGAATTGACTGTGACCACAACCTGAAGGACTTATTTAAATAAATCAACAACTATTTGGAAAATGATGATTATTCTTTGTAAGCTAAGTATTTTGGAGCATATTTTAGTTTTTTGTNTTACAAGAAAAGAGCAAGTACTGAGATCATCTTCAAGGAGAAGAGATATTCAGATAGGACAGACAGACAATGCTTCTCCCAGTGAGGGTGGTTAAACACTAGAACAGGTTATCCAAGAAAGATGTTTAACACATGGAGCTGTTCAGAACTAAGCTGAACTAACTGATCTATCTTTGGAGTTAGCCCTTGTTTTGAACAAGGACAGTGGACTACGTGACCTCCAGACATTGTCTCCAGCTCATATATTTCTTTGAGTGTGTGCTTAAGATCTGGTTATCTTAATTGTAGGTTTTCCTCTCTTTACTTATTAAGGAAGACAATGTCCATAAAAGCTAATGCACTAGTTCCAACTAGATGTTTTCAAATAAGAGATCTGTGCATTTGGGTGAGTCCTATAAATATCTAATAGCTTCAACCTAACACTATAGAAAGATAGACAATTTTTTACATTTAATTTTGCAGATGTAATGCTTGGTAACAGAAATCACTGGATTCATCTGACCAGAGGGGCTCTAATGTTTGAGCATTAATAAGTAATAAAACAGAATTCAGTAAGCACTTTTCAGAACAGAGAAGATATGCCTGATTGCTCACACGCAGACAAGCAGCTATTTTGAGAAACTTATCAGCAATTGTCAGAGTATAGATGCAATTTAAAACAGTACGGTACAGGCTTTTATGATTGAAGCTTCATCAAATAACCTCTTTATCCTAAAGAATATACCCCAAGTCTTCTTTGTATGCAACAGACAAGTGTTTTTTGAAATATGTTAAGTAACTATTAATTTAATTTAAATATTTAATTTAGGCAAAAACTGAAGCAATTAGCAGTAATCAGTGCTAAAGCGAACACTTCAGAAGTAGCAGAAATATAAATTATTTGAAATTTTGACTTCTTTATTGTTAGCTATTTCTTCTTCTTTTTCTTTCTACACAGAACAAGTAAATAGCCAAGAAGTGTCAACAGATATAGTCTGAAGTCAAATGAAATTTCATTCAGTCTATTAATTTATCATCATCCACTTAGCATAGCCAAACTGTGATATGCTATCCCAGAACTGATTCACACACAAATAGGCAGAAAATGCTTGATGAATAAGATTTAAAGACATTAAATAAATAAACAGCTAAAAAATAAAAATAAGCAAATTAAAAACCCAAATCCAACATGGAAGTGTCAAAACTTTTTATCAGTTTCACTATCTGCAGCAATAATCAATTTGATAGATGAGAAATGTTTCAAAGATAATGCAGTGACAGTGGCACAGAGGTTTAAAAGAAAACTTAGAATTAAGAATGAGTTTATGATTAAAAACTGTAGCAATAATCTTAACTATATGAAAACCTAGAAAGGAATATGGCAAGGAATCAAGCAATAAGTTGCATGAGTTAATGGTCACTAACCTAGGGAAAACTGACTTAAATTTCTTAACATTGTAATTGCAACTATATGAAGTAGCAAACATCCTGAATCAAAAGTTGTACAGCTGCACATTTAATATAAATTAAGGCATTACTCATCATTTCTTTCTTCAAAAATTTTCATTATTTTACAAATACACTCAGCTATGTCATCTCTTATCATCATTCAGAAATGTCACATTTAATTTTACTGATTCCCAAGGAAAACAGCAGGAAATAGGTTCATTTTGCTTTTTTGATTTTTCAGTGAAGGTCTGAATTACATATGCCCATGTCTACATGGAATAGCAAGAATAGCTTTTAATAACATGCATATTTGAAGTTGTAAAGCATTTTAAGTAGAAGATAAATATCTAAGAGATATGGAGGAGTGTTTACAATCATGGAATTGCAAACTAATAATAGCTAATCAAATACTTTGATAGATTATTTTTTTACTGTTGAAAATGGAAGGAACAAAGGGATCCAAGATGGAAAAAGAAAATTTCAAATTGTATATTCTTAGCAATAATTACAATACTGCATTCAAATTGTCTTAAGAATATTTTACAAGTTTAAAAATGTGTTTAAAAGAAGTTTAAAAACATTGCAGAAGCATATCCATACCTAGACTGCTTGTTACAACATCTTTAAGAAATTGCACAATTACTCTTCATTATATCCTTGTTCTACCGAATTCCTATGATATCATAAAGCTACCCCAGTTAAAATGCCAAAGGAAATAAAATAGCTCCAAGCATTCTGGATGACCCAATAACTGAGGGTTTCCTATACAGAACGCAATGAGTCTATCAAAACAAAGATGTGCTGGAAAGACAGTATGGCAGGAGATGATTCAACTTATTTTTCACTCCTTACTTGACCCTTCACAACCTGCATTGCTTAGGTTGGATAGGTAGCCCGATATGCTCAAAATCAATTTAAGGGAAAACATAAAGCTGATAATTTACTATAACTGAAATCTCAGGAGTCTACTCATAGAATGAATATTAGTCCAGAATAAATTATTAAATATTATTAATAATAACAATACAATAACAATTATAATGAGAAAAACAATAATGATGATAATTCAATAGTAAAAATCACAAGGCTTTTACGTCTAGTGAAAACAAATTGTGAATAGTAGTGTAGAATATGAATAGAACATGTATCAGTGTTATTTTTGGGTTAATGTGATATGAAAGTCTTATCATACCATTAACTTTCTATCACATCTTATTAGTTTTGCACAATGTTGTACTAGCTGGAATTCTTTAATATGATTTGAAAGTCAGTAATAGGATGAGACTTTTCTCTTAACCATTACAAATGCAAATTCAAAATTACAGTCATGTAAAAAACATAAAATTTCTAATAGCAAGATTTTCCTTAACTGAATACAGTTTTGGTATAACTAAACTTTTCTTTGCCAAGATCATGCTGATCATATCTCAGTGGTAAGAAGATAAATTATTCACATGTAGAGAGAACTGTTTTTGCCCTCTGACTACTTTTGAAATCTTTTGTTGGTGGTGTTTCTTGTTTATTTATTTGTTTGATTTGTGAGGGAAAACCCTGATCAAACCGACTTTCTTTTAAATTACAGATTATTAATTATTGAAAAAAAAAATGCAATTTGAACATAGTAAGAAAAAAGTGTTAACTTTTCTTGTATAGATAATATTTATTAATGGAATTTATCTCCCTAAAAAGAAGCCTGAATCTTGAACCGAACATGACTTTTTTTAACATTTGGTTTTGTTGACCTAGTGAATTGCAGTAAAAAATTTTTGACGCAAGGACCAAGCAAAAACCCCAGCACCTAACCACAGTCTCCATATTTTATAGCAGAAATGTTGCTAGAATTATAAAATTTCTTACCATTTTAACACCAATAATTTTTGCTAATATTATAATCCAACATTATAACCTTATCATGAAATTTATTTTTTTAACCGGTTCTAATATACCGGGGGAAAAAAAAAGGAAAAAGGAAAAGGGAAAAAGAAAGAAGAAAAGAAGTAGCATTTTAGCTATCTTGATTAAAGCTTCTCCTTAAGGTTGAGCATCTAGCGTAGTATCACTCTTAAAGTTTGCATAAGACCATTTTCATATCTATATTCCATAATTAGTGACCAAATTCTTTTTCAGGGATTATCCTTTCATGGGTTGTATATATAATCAGTATTATAAATTTCCACATAAAGAAGTAAATGCTTTTATTTTCCTTTACTTTTCATTCCAGAAATAATATTTAACTTTTATAATATAGCACAGATACTAGATTTGTATACTCTTTTTTGTGAGTTGTCAGTCATATATTTAGATTAATCAGCACCTAACCAAGAGGATTTTAAATTGAAATTGAACATTCGGAACTTGTCTTTAATTTTCTTAAAAATAATTTCATAACTGTGATCACTTATTTGATATTCAGTCAAAAAATTCACAAGTTAACACAAATTATGTTTAAGTCAATATCAAACACTACTGTCTTCTAAGTAGTCAGGTAAGAATAAAAATAAGTTGTTTTAATTTCAGCTAAGCAGAGAAAAAAGAAAAGTTGAGACAACAACAACAAAAAAAAACAGGTGACAAAAATATTACAGCAAAACTACCTAAATAATCCATAAAAGACATTGTGAAATCTTGCATGAATACTTACCAGAGAGTTATTGAATACCCTTGGTTGGAAGAGACCCGTGTAAATCATTGAGACTAACTCCTGACTCCACACAGGACCATGCAAAATTCAAATCCTATTTCTAAGAGCACTGTTCAAATGCATCTTGAAGCCCTGCAGCTTGGGGCTGTGACCATTGTTCTGGGGAGCCTGCTCCAGATCCCTCTGGTGAAGAACCTTTTCCTAATATCTAACCTGAACCTCTTTGATTCAGCTTTAAGACTCTCTCGAGTCTTATCTCTGGTCACCAGAAATATTACTATTTGTACCACCAGAAATAAAGCATTTGTATTATTTTTACTCTTTATTTGTATCTGTGACTTTATATACAGCAGCAGACCTTACCTGAAGCAAATATAAACCATAAAAGGAAAACTTAATTAACAATTTGAATAAACTATCCGAAGTTCAGTTTAGGAACACAACCCTTGCCTGACACTGGATACTTAGCCTATGAAACCATAGGAGGTTAAAGAATAAACACTGTTCTGAGCTACACATTATCAGAGCAAGATGGGGTTTATGGGGTAAGTGACTTTCCTAAGGTATAGACTAACAGAAGCAGCACCACACTATGGCCCTCAAGCCTATTTTGAATATGGATTAGCCTTGGAAAGTCAATTTATTAAACTTCTTTCGCTGGGGGGCTAGGAGCTAGAACAGCTCCTTGGAAGCAGTGTCAGGAATGAGAAGCGGAGAGAGAAGCAAAAAGACTGCATCTTAAAAGGGATTCAGGAGAAGGAATGACCAAGCAAGGAAAACAGGAGGAAAGCAGAGCAAAGAAAGTAAATACTAAAGTAGTATCCATTTTAAAAACCTGAAAAAACAGAGAGCTTTCAAATTGCTTTTTGACAGCAGTACCTAAAATAACAGCTAGATATCTAGTCTCTCAGACATAAAGTCCCTCTGTAATTCTAACTGTAAGTGGTTTTCAGAATCCCTCTAGGAACCTACCTTCATCTTTAGCTGCCTACATACCTTTAGCACAGCAGTGTAAGCCTCCTTTAATTGCTCCTCTAAGTTTCCTACCTCACAGCCATGCTGAATGGATAAATGCATGGAGGATTTGAAGCAGTCTGATACCTTGGTAATGAGGGAAAAAGCATAGAAATATCACAAATGGGCAGAGTAAAAAAAGCATTCTGAACAGCTTAAATGAAGCTTCCTGCTTTAGGCCACCAGCAGCTTTAATCTCTCTGTACTGTTAGAAAGACCAATAGCCCCTTTGAACTTCTAGTATGCTCTTGAGTGTAGTTACAGTCTAATTAATACTGGTGAGGGATTGTATAATTTGGAACAGAAGAGTTTGTGTGAAAGATATAGCCCTAAGGAATTAGTTGTTCATACAAAAATCCTATTTTGATGTGATGTGTGTATTTAAAAAAAAAATAAAAAATGGAAAGGAGCTTTCAACAAATTCTGACAAGCTTTAATAACACTAACAAATGCTGTGGAACTGGAATAGAAAGCCAGTAATTCACAAAAGGCTTAAAACGTATGGCCTAACTCTAGTAAAGCTTTTAGATATCTTAAAAGCCAGATACAGCAACAGACAAATTTTATCGCCTTGGGGATTCCTCCATCCTGATGTTAGGTGTCTAAATCTCAGCCAGTCATTAAATGCTCCTTTTGCTTTCTGTAGTAAGAAATGAGCATTCTTAAATAATACATTATCAAAACTATTGTTATGTCTTACATGACGATAAGACAACCTACTCTGGAAGTTCTTTCTTACCATGATCTATGAGGGTGTTGAGGTGAAATGTCAAAAACTGGGGGTAACAAATCTGTCCACTGTTCCCAGATTTGAGCTTCTATACTTGACCCCCACCAGAATCTTGGACATGGGGTAAACACTGAGGTGTTTTAGAGTGTGTGCACACTGTGCCTAATTGGCTGAATCTGAAAACAAAATCAGTGCAAGGATACCACTCTGATAGACTATATCAAAGAAAAGCCAGAATAGCGAGAGCAAGGGTTGCTAGGGAAGAATTTTCCTCCATTCTGAAATCTCCTGCAGAAGGATATGGCACTAACTTGGAATACAAACTTCCCTACTGCCCTTCCCAGATTCAAATAACTAAAGACATGTCTTCACCCTGAGGAGATCAAAACACCTCTTTCCTGTCTTCTAAGAGGCTTTCCAAGGCAACTCTCTAAAGAATAGTATGGGGGAGGATCTAGCAGAAGTGGGACAGTCAGTCTGTGTCCTTTGGACTGACCTGAGGGCACTGATAAAAAGAAGATGATACTTACAGACCCAGAAGGAGAATGAACAGAAAGGAATAAGACTGCATCCAGTTCGCTATTCCTGATCTTGAATGTATTTTCTTTCTTGACTACTTCAGTGCATAAATAGTCTAAGGAGCAGAGCTTGGCATTCAAGGCTCCTACCACTGGCTTTGTGTTTTAGTATACTGGCTATAAACACATAATTTCTCCTCTTAGACCCCTGCATATGACTTTCAGTGTTAAATGGAAAGAGGCTTAATCAGTGGAACTACTGAAGTACTAATGTACTGTAAATACTAATCTGCAGTTTTGTGAGTGACAACAGCTTGTATCCCTGAAGATTCATGAAAACTTAAAACCACGTCCTTAGCACATACTCTGATGTCCACTTCAATTAAATTATAATTTAAAATTGCATCCGTCTTAGCTTAATTAAATGATCAGTTATTGGTACATTCTGTGGAACAGTATGAGTCAGCTGCTCCTTGACTGCACCCATCAAGAATGAAGCTTCTGGAGCCTTGTGTACTCCTTCATGTTAATTAGTAGTTTCCACTGAGGCTGTAGAAAGATAAAGAGCATTGTGACCTTTCTGCACTTTAACAGCATGGTATGGAAAAGTGCATGACTAAGGTATACAAAACTGTGAAGATAGAAGATGAAAACAGAATTGTCATTCATGATATTCTTCAATTCTAAAAGCAGGGATACTTCTTGAAACTAAAACAAGATAGGTTTGGAACAGGTAATAGAAAGAGTCTCTTCAAACAGAGACTGGATGGTGCTTCCTTGAGATGCTGTGGATAAAGATAGTTCAGATTAGGCAGTATAAAAAGGGATTAGACAAAGTCACAAACAAAAATTCCAGGGATGTATTATCAAAAGAACAGATAAGGTGGTAGTCTGTAGTGGTTTAGCTTTTGGGGAGCTTGAGGAGGAGCTGGTCATGCTTATTTTCTCTCCTATGGCTGCTGTTGGAATCAGAGTGGGGCTAGATAGAGCATTTCAATGATTACTTTTTTTGTGTGTACGTATGTGTTTTATACTCTCAAAGTGACAGTCTTGTTGTTCCTTCCCCCAAATGTAGAATGCAGTCTTATGTAATCCTGTATACTAAATTTTATATGAGGCATTGTTGGTAGTGGAGAACACAGATTACAAATAACTGGGAAAACTGTATTTAAGAAATTAGTTCAATATTTCATTCAGTTCTCAGTAAATAATAATTTACCTTCACTCTTTGTCCTTCCCACCTCATTTTTATTCTTTTCCATTTTTTTCCCCTTCTGTATTCTTGAAGTTCTTTTCCTCTGTAATTCCATTAAACTGTAAAATGCAGAAGTTTAAATCCAAGTTAATATGCATTTATAGTAAGACATATATTTCTTTCAAATATGTTTTTCTTCCTTTTCCAGAAAAGAGATCATTTTTAAAGAAATTTTACCTGCAACATATCATTTTTTTTCACTAAAAACCACATACTTTCATCTTCAAAATAAAAGGCTTCTATAATATTCAGAGACCATAAAGTAAACAAAGATGTCATACTGTATTCCAAAATTA
>JACDJE010000436.1:188058-231187 GCA_016647715.1 Pavo muticus
TAAATGAAAAATTTCATCAACTTAAAGTGAAGAAAGCTACATTAACTTATTCAAACTAGTAAGTGAAACACTGGTTCTATGTTTTTGAATATTTGTATATAAATATATATAAACCACAATAATACTTCACAGATATATGAAGTTCATTTACTATTTATTTTTCAGAGCAGCTTGTAAATATGAATTCACTTAGATATATTCATGTTATAAAAGACATACCTCCATATCTTACACAGTGATCAGCTTTATTTAACAAAACTTTAATAACCTGTAGATGAGATTTCTAAGGAAAATAGGAAAATTCATCAAGAGGTACAAAAGAACAGAGGAAAGGAAGATGAGAAAGCAGACTATAAAGGAAGACATCTGCAACTGATTAGGAATTTTTCTGCACTTTTAAGTTGAAAAATGAAAAGCTTTTAAATATGAAGATTTCTGTAAGCACATATTACTTTTAATGTAATATGCATTTGACAAAGTTCTGTTGCTCCGAGAGCAAATGTGTGATGATCCTAAGTAGGTACTTCTAGTCTGTCTTATGTAGATGTGTAAGTGCCTATACACTGTGGCACTTTCCCTGTGGATTTTTTTCTTTTAAAATTCAGAAGTTTGTTGTTTCTTCTTGATGTAATATGAAATATAGTTGTTTTTTTTTTTTTTTTTTTAATCTTTGAATATTTCACTTACTAGAACAGGTTACAATCACCTCAGAGTACACTTACACTTTTCTGTCTTTAACATTTGCTCAATACTTTTATTCATCTACTTAATGATTAGTATGGATTCCATAGTTCTCATGAAATATCTTTTTCAGAGACAGCTACAGCCTTCCAGGACATGTGGAATACATTCAATGCCTACAAAAATAAAATATAACTCCAATCCTTTGTTTATTTTAATGATTCTCGCATCTCAAACCAGAAAAATATTTTCTGCCATACAGAATATTCAATATAAGTAAATCTCAGGAAAAAGTTTCGTGAAGAGGTAAAAAGAATCTTTACTTAATTCAGCACCACAACTCAGACTTCAAATGAACAGCACTAAAAATACCTTCTAACAGATAGTGTTATGTGCTGAAATAGAAAGTCCTGTGATTGTGCAATTATGTTGTCATGGAGAAAATAATTTTTAATTACCAAATGATAAGATCATATCTGAGGCTGCTGTTAAATATTTTGTCCCATCAAGAAGAAATAATAATATTCTGCAGTGCTTCAATTAGGTTAGAACCGCTGTGCTTTTTTCCATGTGTTCCATTCAGGTGTTGCTAGGAGTTTTGCTTTGTTCTGTGAAAGTGATGGAAAATTTGCATGAAAGTAGTTAGAAAACTGAGTATATGGTCAACGTAAATGAAAACTGAAGAATGTTTAATTACTGATTGGTTTATTCTTTATGAAATACATAAGCATGAAAATGAAAAAATTGAAAGTTCTCTTTTCAATTAGTTGTGATTCTCTTCACTTAAGAATATCGAGGAATGCTCAAAAATCCTCTAGCACAAAACTGAGATCTCAGTATTTTTAGAAAATGTTTCACAACATGACTGAACCACAGAATCGTCAGGATGGGAAGGGACCTTTGGAGATCATCTAGTACAGCCCTCTTCTAAAGCAGGTTCCCTAGAGTAGATTGCTATAGCCTCTACTCTGTTATCTATTCTAATCTCTACACCTAGTATTTAAGAGAAGGGAGAAATACCTTAATAAAGATTTTCAGCAGTCATAAAATAGTATTTCCTTAACTTTTGTAAACAGAGTTTAACTTTGAAGTATTGTTGAGTTTCATAGGTATGTAAAATGAAGTTGTGAAAGCATTCCCTCAGCAAATTCTTACCTGCTCATAAAATATTTGACTCGGAGAAGTAGGCCTACATCCTCATTATGAAGGGGAAGAATTATCTGCCTTGATACACTTAAAATACTTTGCGTAATGCAATTCTGTGTGGCAAGGGCACGTTACTGGCTGTTATATAATTTGATGTCCACCACAACCTCTAACTCCTTCTCTTCAGTGCTGGGTAGATCCCAGCACTGCTGCATGAAACTGTTCCTCCTCTGGTGTGAGACTTTGCATTTCTCATCATTGATATTTCTGAGGCTATTGTCAGCCAATTTTCCAGCCTGTCCCAGTCCCTCTGGATAGCAGCACAATCCTATGATGTAGGAGACAGAATTACAAGGGGACAATCTGTCTGATTGCTGCTGACGACCAGAAAACTAAAGATTTTCAAAAAAATATTTTTCATTATAAGTTTTGGGGATCTATTCTCAGTGGAATTGCTTCCCTAGATGCTTAGGTATGTCAGGGCATGTATTATTTTGAATGCTGTTTTGGATCAGTTCACACATATATGGCATAAGGACTTGGCATCCACTTGGGCTCATCTTAACAGGAAGGAATATATATATATATACACATAAAATATGATATGAAATAATATATTTGCACATAATATACATGATTAATTATATAATTATTTTAATGATATTTGTCATTAAATTATTTTTTATAATAATGATATATATCATTAATTATATATTTCATGTATATAGTTGCATATAACTGATGTAAACTCATTGCAAAATATTATACAGGAGCAAAACTGAGCTGTGGTGTAGGTCAACATTTTCTGTCTTAAAATAGACTGTGGTAGAAAAATAAAAAATAAAAAATTCCGAAGGATGAGATAAAGGAAGTTTTCAGAAATATTCAATGTATATTTTTAGATTCCAGGTGTCCCAACAGTAGTGTGAAATAATTCTGTTGAAATATATGAGCAGCTTCCTCATATACTCCTGTGCAGATGCCAATCAGTATCAGAGACAGTGTGAGAAAGAATGAGTTTTTCTAGCAGAAATAAGACTTTGTCAGTATATTTTAAACACTTTGTTTCAGAGACTATCTTTTAAAGCAATTCAAAGGTTTTCAAAGTTATCTAAGTTTGAATACAGAGGATTAATGAAACTGACAGCATTTGCATTCACACAGTGATATCTTTCTTACAGAGGCACCATTTATGTCTTGTAATAAGCATTATAAAATTACTACTGTTTGTACTGTGTGGTGAAGGGCCTGTAGCATCTCCCCTATGAAGAAAGGCTAAGTGAACTGGGTCTGTTTAGCCTTGAGAAAAGAAGACTGAGAGGGGACCTGATCCAGGTCTATAAATACCTAAGGTGTGGGGGGCAAAGTGGCGAGGCCAGGCTCTTTTAAGCAATGTGTGGAGACACGACAAGGGGAAACAGCCAGAAACTAGAGCATAGGAAGTTCCGCACAAATGTGTGCAAGAACTTCTTTACGGTGAGGGTGACGGAGCACTGGAACAGGCTGCCCAGGGAGGTTGTGGAGTCTCCTTCTCTGGAGATATTCAAGACCCGCCTGGACACCAACCTGTGAGACCTGGTGTAGGGAACCTGCTTTGGCAGGGGGGTTGGACTCGATGATCTCTGGAGGTCCCTTCCAACCCCTACAATTCTGTGATTCTGTGATTCTGTGATTGTTTGTTTGTTTTTCCCTAAAAATTCTTTCCCCCAAAAAAATCCAAAATTGTAGATAAAGCACTACTGGGAATTATCAGTGGGATGGATGCGTCTGGAAGGAGTGTTATTCTTTGTTCAGCTTAATTAAATGGGCCAATACTGGGAAAAAAAATGTGTTGTATATTTTTATTGCCTTTCGTAGTTTCCTCTATTATATCTTTTAGACTGTGTTGTAACTTTGGTTGTAACTGTGGGTCTAACTTCATTTAATGACTATTAGAATTTCTTCTGTAGCTTTAAAGATGTCAGGTATGAAAAGAGCTCTTGAGCTGCAGAAGTGGACTGCTGTTGTTTTAGAACTAAGAATATCCTCTCTTGCAAGCTTTGATACATAAGAGGTTTGTGCATCTAAAATCAGTAATTTTATTATATAGTATTGTTCAACACCTTCAGATGAAACAAACCAAGACAGGTTCTATATTGTGACAATAACACTGTCAATGATGTGGCCCATACATTAGTGTTTCAAGAATCTTTCATTTTCCTACTGATTTTTTATTGTACTCATAATTAATATGCCACAGTTTGCTATCAAGTAATGTGTTCCATAAGAATAGATTTTTACATTTTCTGCTAAATATCTCATAACATTTTCTTGAAGAACTCTTTCTCGCTTTATGTGACAGAAGAGAAAAAGTACTGTTCCCAATTCCTTTGGATTGTTGCGGCAATCCAAAGGCATCACTGTTACACTCTGACTGATATCAGCAGCATGTTAACAGAATTTAGTTCCATGATTCAGTCATTCAAAACACTCCTCAGTATGTTCTTCTTCAAATCACACCCTGCAAATTTGTTATAAAAGATTTTTTTTTTTTTGC
This sequence comes from Pavo muticus, assembly GCA_016647715.1. Classification (NCBI taxonomy): domain Eukaryota; kingdom Metazoa; phylum Chordata; class Aves; order Galliformes; family Phasianidae; genus Pavo; species Pavo muticus. Next base: position 192,422 of record JACDJE010000436.1, read on the forward strand.
ATAACAAAATAATTTAGTAATTAAGGTTTTTTTTAAACTAAAAACTTTGCAACAACATTTTTATTAGAACATATTTAAACTAAGAGTATTCTTTTTTCTTTGGTATGTTATCATCTAACGTTTGGAAACAATGGAAAAAATCCAGCATTTCACTAAAACAGTACAAATTATTCAGAGTATTTTACATTGTTTAATCTGGCAGACAATAAATGTCTGCCTTGTTAAATTCTTAGGCTTTAGTTTTTTGCTATTATTTTAAATATTCATTTATAGTATCTGATCGTGAGGTTACTGAGCTCTATAAGGTTATCAGAACTCAGTCATTTTCAGCAAAAAATGACTGTGCCTTCACAGGAGCTTCACACTGCAGGTACCATTTTGTGCTATCAAAGATGTTTTTTTCTCTAAACTTCCATTTTCTTCCTTAACACATATTACAACATCTGCAATTTAATATTTTCACATGTAGGTCTTAAACCTTACATGCTATCAACTTTAGATTTCCCTTTGATGTTTGTTATATATTCTTGTCAAGCCACTTGGCAATTACAGCAAGGCATTTTCATCTGTGCAGAATCCTGCAATTGTTGTGAAAAGAGAAATATATCCTTCTGTCATGGAAATTTTGATGGCCTATTAATCAAGTTACATTATGTATAAAATAGTGTTTAAAGAGGCTCACTGAGAAATTATATTTTTATTAAATTATATTTTTATGCACCAAAAAAACGTACATAACTAATTATATTACACCATGTAAGCTGTATACGTGCATGTACATTGACCACATTCAAAATGACACCAAAAAACTTATAACAAGTACTAGTAGATGCTGTAGGGTGCTTATTGACTTTGGTTTTGTTCCCAGGGTTTGTGTGGAAGAAGGCAGTCCCTTCGCCAAAGAAGTCTCTCTCAGCTAAAAATTCTGAGCATCACTGTACATGCAAACATAAGAAGCCAGAAGGCCAGGTGGTCTGTAATATTCATTGTTTTCTGTACTGTTGAATGAATTTTATTATTGAAATGAAACTATATAAATGAAACTTTATATCTTAATACAGTTACTTTTATTGTATTAAAAAAATGGGTGGTCAGCAGGAAGTGGGAGGTGATTGTCCCCCTCTACTCAGATCTTGTGAAGCCATCTGGAGTACTGAGTCCAGGCCTGAGGCCCCCAGCTAAAGAAAGACGTGGAACTCTTAGAACAGGTCCAGAGGAGGGCCACTAAGATGATCAGAGTGCTGAAGCACCTCTCCTATGAAGATAGGTTGAGGGAACTGGGCTTGTTTAGCTTGGAAAAGAGAAGGCTTTGGGGAGACCTCATTGTGGCCTTCCAATACATGAAGGGAGCATATAAAAAGGAGGAAGAATGACTGTTTCCATGGGTTGATAGCAATAGGACAAGGGGGAATGGTTTTAAACTAAGACAGGGGAGATTTAAGTTGGATATTAGGAGGAAGTTTTTCACACAGAGGTTGGTGACACACTGGAAAGTGTTGCCCAAGGAGGCTGTGGATGCCCCATCCCTGGAGGCATTCAAGGCCAGGCTGGATATGGCTCTGGGCAGCCTGGTCTAGTGGTTGGTGACCCTACACATAGCAGGGGGGTTGAAACTAGATGATCTTTGAGGTCCTTTTCAACCCAGGCCACTCTATGATTCTATGATTCTATGATTCTATGATTCTATGATTATGAATAATTAGGATAATCAGAAGTAGAATAGAAAAACACCACTAAAACATTTTAATTGAAAGAAATGCTGATGAATATCTAGTAAAAGATGCAGGGCTATTTCTTTCAGTATTTGAGTTTACTCCAACTACTTAACAACAACTTTGAAGGTACAGGAGGGAATGGATGGAACACCTCTCCTACGAGGACAGGTTGAAAGAGCTGAGGCTTTTCAGCCTAGAGAAGAGAAGGCTCCAAGGTGACCTGTTAGCGGCCTTCTTTTCAATGCCTAAAGGGGAGCTAGGAAAGAAGATGAGAGACTCTATAGTAGGGTCTGTGGTAATAGAACAAGGGGAAATGGTTTCAAGCTTAAAGAGGGGAGATTTAGGTAAGATATTAGGAAAAAGTCTTTTACAGTGAGAGTGATGAGGCACTGGAACAGGTTGCCCAGAGATGTGCTAAATGCCCTGTCCCTGGAGACTTTCGAGGCAAGGATAGATTAGGCCCTGGGCAACCTGATCCAGCTGTGGATGCCCCTCTTCATTGCAGGGCAGTTGGACTAGATGACCTTTAAAGGTCCCTTCCAACTCTAAGGATTTTATGATTCTATGATTTCGTGATTCCTTATGCATCTTTTATAGGTGATGAAATAAATTCAGTCAAGTATCACGTTTATATTAGCCATCTATATATTGTACTATCTGAAAAATATCTGATAAAGATACTGAACTGCATGCAATTCTGAGGCAGTTTCCTTGGTCTTTGACAAACTACTGTCCATTGAAATGCAGTTCAGAAAAATAAACGAGATGAACTGTAGAGAATGGAGAGCTTGACCTAAACAGCAAGTCAGAGCAAAGAAGTAGAACACTTGCAGTAGACATCATGGAACATCAAAATTTTTCTAATGATGGTCAGCTTTTCCATCAGTTGTCACATATTCTTCGCTGTAATGTCTATGTACCTGACATTTTCTCAAGGGTCATACATTCTGGTATCACATATCCATCCAAACACAATTCACATTTTGATGGTAGTAGAAGTAATATGAAATTTGAGAAGATAACCAAACAAATAGTTGCAAGCTAGGCAGAGTTTTATGATATATCTGTTAGAGAACAGCATTTCAGAAGAAGTAAGAGGTGAGGAGAAAGAAAGAGAGAAAAAAAGAGAAAAAGAAATTTCTCAAATTGTTATCCAAATTCAGTATCTAAAAAAACTTTTGAGTGCCATGAAATGTGGAAGTTACTGAAGCAATTCCAGCTAAAAAATGACTTTGTATTGCAGTAGAATAACATATCAAATTTATGAAAAATTTTATTTAACAATGAACTCTCACTTGATTAGTTTAACTTTTTGTTACTTGGCTAAAAACTATGTGATTGATAAAAATAATAATTGGTTATTAAACTTCTTAACTAAGAAAGAGCAAATCAAAGAGCTGAGCAAAAAGACTAGGTGTTTTCAATCAATGAAAAATTGGCACCTGTAACAATGCAAGCCTTATTCAGAGTAAGAATTCTTGATACTAGCATGGATTTAGTAAGTTAGCATTGAAGTGTATGATCAGTCAGTTCTGTAAGCCAATTACTTTGATGAGACTTGAATGGCTAATTCACCAGGCTTCTCAAGTAAGCAGGCAAAAGTCAAAAGAGAATTTCCAGCATATGCCAAACAAGAAATTGCTCATGTTTAAGCAGAATGACTGGCTAAATCATAACTTTCAAAAGTAGTAGTTTTGCCTAATAAAGATAATGCTTTTTTGAACGTTCAGTGTTTTAAAATAGTCTCCCTCTTTTTGCATATTTCCATAATAAAAGTTGTCAACAACGTATGTCATGAAATGGAGTAATGAAATATACTTTTCCTACCACATACAGTAATCTAATTTGTGTATGATTTAAGCAACAGATATCCCTATCTACTCTACCCTTCCCTCTCTACTCTGCCCTCGTGATGCCCCACCTGGAGTACTGCATCCAGGTCAGAGGCCCCCAATACAGGAAAGATGTGAAGCTGTTGGAAAGGGTCCAGAAGAGGGCTATGAAGATGATCAGAGGGCTGGAGCATCTCCCCTACAAAGACAGGATGAGGGAGCTGGGCTTGTTCAGCCTGGAGAAGAGAAGGCTGCAAGGAGACCTCGTTGTGGCCTTCCAGTATTTAAAAACTGATTATAAATGGGAGGGAAGTCAACTTTTTACTCGGGTAGACAGCGAAAGGACAAGGGGGTATGATTTTAAGCTCAAGTAAGGAAGGCTTAGGTAGGATGTCAGGGGGAAGTTCTTTACAGAGAGGTTGTTGAGGTGCTGGAACAGGCTGCCCAGAAAGGCTGTGGATTGTCCATCCCTGGAGGTGCTCAAGACCAGGTTGGATGGGGCCCTGGACTTCCTGGTCTAGTACCAGATCTGGAGGTTGGTGGCCCTGCCTGTGGCAGGGAGATTGGAACTTACTGATCCTTGGGGTCCCTTCCAACCCAAGCCATTCTACGATTCCGTGACTCTGTGATTCTATGATTTTGATGTACAAAAACAAAACAAAACAAAACAAAACAAAAAACTATTCTTGTATTAAGTTTTAATTATTTTTGTTATTAAAAATTGTATTTGTATTTCAGTTCTGCTGAAGAGTTCTAGTCATGGGTCTGATTCTAGAGAGACAACTAGTAATGTTGGTAACTACTCCAGGAATATGTAAATATAGAACTAAAATAGAAATAGAAGAAAAGCAGCTTGATGGATAATATTTTCTGTAGTCACAATATGTTTTCTAATATTTTACAATTATGATGAGGGAATAAAGATGTTGGATGAAAAATCTTCTGAATACGTGAAAGGAGATGGGATTCTGAGCTGGCTGAGGGGAAAATTAATCTCTCAGTAATAAAGGAAAGATGGTAGACTGGGAATGGGCTATGAAACTGAGAACTGGTAACTAGTGATTGATCTGTGAGACAAAGAGACATGAAATAAAATGGTAACCTAAGAAGATCTGCAAAGCAAAATTGTGAATGGAAATGAAGGAGAAAAGGCTGTATTTTTCAAAATGGGGAAAACAAAGTTGCATTTATAAAGATAAGGAGAGGTTTCACTTCTAGTTAACTTTTTGGGGATCCGATCCTTTAAATAAGCCTTAGATGAATGGTTTTGAAAGGTGTTTTAAATTTCAGAAAGGATTCACACCATATAATATCAGGCATTCTTTTTAATCTTTCAGGAAATCTTTTGAGAAGAACTCAGATCTGTAAATAGGTGTTCACTTGTTCCTTACAAAGTTTGGATCTGCTGCCATAGGTTATTCAGAGCTTTTAGAGTAAGACTAATTGTTACCCCAAGATTTGTAACAGTTCCCAGGAAATGGGCTCCTCTCTGTTCCTTCTTCAGAGAGCTGAAGTTTCTGACTTGAGAAAGATGGGTGACAGTAATTGGATTGATTGGATTCCATCCATATGGTCACTGATGCGTGTTAAAAACATGACAAATAAGAATTAAAAAATGAAAATAATTTGAAAGAACAAGGAAGATTTTGGGGGAGATTACACAAATACTTTCTAACCACTGGAACTCAGATCAACGAACTCACTAACTGAAAAATGCTCCCTCTGAATTCTCAGAATTGGGTAGTACTAATTTAGAGACTCATAAGCCTATTAAAGAGGTTATGGTATGCTTTACTTTAACACAAATCTTTAACAACAAAGCTGATATCTGTAAAGTTACACTTAGTACATCTGAGATTTTGGGGAAAATTCAATTACTTTTCCCACAGCTGCTTTATTTTATTGTGTTAGTGCAACTTACAGAAGAACAAAAAGTTCTAAATTGCATGTATTTTTTTTTTAATTTGGCAAGAGAATGGCGCTCCTGTGCAAATGCAGTGGTCTTTCTGCTAAAGTACATGGTTCTGGCACTGGGAATTAGCTAGGCACATCAATCACATTAATTACTGAGCTGCTAATGGCTTCACAGTGCAGTATTCTATAAATGCTGATAAATTGTCATGTGCTCATTAACAGTAAATTTTCACCAGAGAGTAGAACCCAATATGACATCAGGAAGCTGTAGAAAGTCCTGATGTTCCTTCATATATTATTATTAGGAAAAATAAAATTGTAGCAAACTACATTGAAACTGTTCATAGTTTAAGTGAAGTTTTTTTTGCATTTTCCTAAGACTACATAATTTAAATCCAGTAAATGGTTTTAATGAAATGAATAAAATAAAGTAAAATAAAAATAAAATAAAATAAACATCATGAACAGAAATCTTCAAGTTTGACTGAAAAGTCATCCATTTTATGTCCAGTAAAGCAATTTCCTCTAAAAAAAAATCTGTCCTATACTAGCTAAGATAATGAAAAATGAAATCATAAAATTGAAGTTTTTGTTAAATAATATAGAAGTGGTGTTTGTTCATGATATGATATTTAATGATTATTTAGAAGCTGTTATTACTATAATTAAGTTCCTAAGCAGTAGTCTTCAATTTCCAGTTTTCTTTTTTTTCTATCATAGAAATAAGACTGTATTCAATCGGAAATATTACTATATTTGAATGAAAATAGCAATGTTTTTGATTGGCATCTTAAATAGCTAAAGGAAAATTATAGTTAATCTGAACGTATGAATTAAATATGAAATTCCATGCAACATCTAAAAGAAAAATAATCTGGATCTCTTTGAGAATTTTCAGTTGCTATAAAACAGACAGCTATGCTAACCCTGGAGGCTGCCTTTTGCTAATATCAAAAAGAAATACAGTTTCATGGGCCTATTGCCAGACAGGAAGCTATGATTTATTTAATGATCAAAAGAGTGTTGAATGCTACACAAACACATTAATTTTAAAAGATGAGGTACTATACCAGACTTGAAGAACTGATGGTATATATCACCTAAGAGGAAAAATAAAAATCAACAAAATAATTCTTTGGGATATCCAGAACTAGAAGAAGTTGAAAAGATATAAATAATACTGCAAAATTATGTTTAAATATAATCAGATGATGTTTACTTGTGCTTGAGATCTTAATGGTTCTGCTGAATATGTGTATGAATGAAAATAGGCATGTAAGTCAACCCTTAGGTTATGGTTATCCTGAGAAGACATCCAACAGGACTCTTTGTTCATATATTTCTCAGTTTATATGCTCCTTAAGCATGTGCAGACATGGAATTCAATATATTTTTAAAGTAATCAAGATAAACAACCACTAACGTTAACATTTCTCATCTGGAAACATGGGCATACTCATGCACAAAGAGTATTTATCTTCTGTTCCTCCCTTTTCATCATCCTACTCACAGTGTGGCTACCTTTTAAGTTATTATTTTGTCTTGTATGTATTGTAAATGAGTATAATTTTTTTCTGTGTTAGTAGATTAGAAGTAGCTTAAAGGTATGAAGAAATTGACTCACAGTAATTAGATTGCTTCATTTCATAGAGAAACACATATCCTACATACCAAAAAATTAAATCCTTTTTGTAGAGCTCTCAGTTTTATGAAACTAAAAATGTTCTGAAATAGCCATGAGCTCTCGAAGAACTCACTACACATTCAATATGAGCAAAGCTATCATTCAGTGTTATGTATACTCTTAGATTTTCACTATGGCTGTAGAAAATCTCTGGCTGTTTTCACAACCTATTATGTACTACAAACTAGTTATTTCATTTATCCTTGGCCAACATAGTTAAACTGCTTGGCAGTGGAAAAAAATGGAGAGAACACATATGTAGTCAGGTGGTGTAGTCCATGAGTATTAGTTTACTATCAAGACTATAGATTTAAATTTCAGAGACTTAGTTGCTCTTAAAGAAGAAAGCCTCTTGCTACTCAGTTAGCCAGGAATTTATCTACTGAATTTGGTTATATGATGGGAAGTCTAGCTCTGCTAGACCTTCAAGGGTCCTTTGAGAAGAGATGGTTTCAACTGCCATTAGCTAAACAGTTCTTTCTCTCATTAGTGGAAAGCCTGAGTTTTTTTTTTTGTTTGTTTGTTTGTTTTAATTTGTAGAACAGTTCTCTCCTGGCATCCTAAATTAGTTTTGTTTAAGCAGAGGATATGCATACATTTCAGCAATTAACTGGCAGTGCTTAGCTTTTGAACACACTAAATGTAGAACAGGAAAGTCTATAAATTGTTCCATACTAGTTATATTTTCACAGAAATGTCCTGCAGAACATGAAAAATCTTAAATTTCAAAGGTCATCTCTATGTTGATAGTGTCTTTTGCCTTTTTTTTTGGAATTAATAGTATTTTTTTACAAAATCACCCAGCCACAAGTGAAAGCCAACCCACTGTTAAATAATAGTTAAATTTCTTATATTGGTTGTATTTTAGTTACTGATTTGGAGAAAAATAATTGCATACCTAATTATTTTATCAGTTCCTTATTGCTTCAGACTGTTGCTTTCTGTGGAAATGTAGGAAAGACATGTACCAGATACATCCGCATTGTACTACCACTTCAGGAAAACACAAATGTTTGATTAGAGTGTACACTGCATACTATATTTGATATCTTTCACTGGTCACAAAACCAAGCAAGATTCCTTTGAGAGGCTACAGTGGAAAGAATCTAATATAAAACATTGTATGCTGTATAGCTGATGTGTAAAATAAGATTCAGCAACAGTGAAAAAGTAAATCATAATCTCTCTATGTAAACAGTAAATCAATTTAGTTACAAGTAAATAAACAAATAATCAAACTAAATCAATATTAAAATCTATTGATAGATAAAAAGATAGAAAGCAAAGTAGAAATTAAAATTAATTATTAATCTGCTATACTATATAGCTGAATTTTGTCTGTTTGTAGATGAATTATATTTATACTTGCTGAAAAACATCTTTGCAAAGGAGGAATACAGTTCCTGGTAATGTTTGCTGAAAATGCATTCCAGCCATTCCAGGTTTGCTGAAGTTAATAAATGAATCCCCAGATAGGTTAATGATTTACAAATCTTTGACAAAGAAAAAAAACAGAAGTCCTAAATTAGAGACTTGTCAAGCATGGCTGGGTTTGTGGTAGTATAATGGATTGTCTTGTTTATTCCTATATTTATGCATTATTAATTGTTTGTTTCTATTATGATGTATTTATCACTATCTATCACTCTCTGTATGAAAGACCTTAGTGCCCATATCAAGGTTCCTACTCTGCAAAATATCAGACTACAGGTGATTTGTGCATCTTATAATATGAACCTATCAAACAAGCATGTAGACAATGGCCTCTTTGTTGTAAAGGGAGGTAAGATTTTGCTTGTACAATGTACTAGCTGTGTAAATTTTTAATGCAATACAAAAGACTGAGTGCATTGTCTAGTATTAATAATTTATAAAAAATCCTTTTAGTCTTTCACAAATTGGCTGCACATAGTAACATGGAACTGGCTTCATGTCTAAGTGGATAAGCATTTCTAATTCTAGCCTCTTAGGAGATCTCTGTAGCTAGTAGACTTTTCTTGAATGTTACATGTGACTTTTTTTTTTATTTATAGGCAATTATCCTGTTCTGAGTTATATCAGCATGGACTACTGGTATGGGTACAGACAAAGGGAGAAGACAATTTTATTAGAGTGCAGAGAGGCATGAGATATGTGCTCCCAGAGATATGGGGCATTTCAGAACACTTGAACTAGATGGTGTGCTGCTCAATCTTGTAGAATGATTAAAAAAATTGCTTCCAGCAGGTCCAGATTTCTCACTCTTGCTGACAGCTCAGTGTAAGGTGCTTCACACCATTTTCAGGCTTCAATTTAGAAGTCGCTGCTCTCCCTTGAGTATGAAAACCCCATAACCGAAACCCCCATTGCTTTTGCCACTTGGAGAATCATTGTCATCCATTCCATATTGGGGAATGGCTTAATACTGTTCTGTTAAGACATTCATGCTCACAAGTCTTGGATATCTTATGTGTTTAAGTGCTCCTCTAGGCACAATAAGTTAGAGAAGACTTTTTCATTATGCGATCATTTACTGAACATACTGGCTCACACTGGAGAATAGATAAATTAATTCAGATATGTTTGACCCACAGCCCACAGGCCACATGCAATCTGGCCCAGGCTGTCCTGTGACTACCCCCTGCCCAGCACCATCATAGTAGAGGCTCTGCCCCCACTGAGTGGCTCAGCCCAGCCCCGGATGTGCAACAATCACACATCGGTGTGCAATCAGCACTGTCTGGGCTGAAACGAGGACATGGGGAAGGCACAGTGCAGTGCTAACTTGAGTAATGGTAAATAATGGTATGTGTTTTGTTATATTAGCTAAACATTGTCCTGTGAACAGCAAAAAATAGGCTGCTTTCCATCTTGATAAAGGAATTTGAGAATAGCTTTCAAAGTTGCCCAAAAAAACACCTTTTCTTTTTTTTGTGTGTGTGTGTGTTTATTTGTGACTCCATTTCCAGTTGATATAAATACATCACCTGCAAATTTTCAAAAGGAATGTATATAGTTGCAATCAATCAGACATTCAACTCAAAAATTTGATCATGTCTCTTTACTAGACTTCTATACGACCTATCTTATCAGAGAAAAATATCTCTCTCTTCACAATCATGCCTTATTTATGTCATTGCATTTTGGCAGTGCATACATTTGTGAACAACTGTTTTTAAGGATGAAGCACAGGAACAGTAAAATTTCCTCAAATTCTATAACGAACACCGTGAGAACTCAATGAGAATTGCAACCAATTCCATCAAACCAGACACTGATGCATTTGTTTAACAAAAACAAGGTCAAATACCCCACTCGCTTTATGGCTCTTCTGCTCTCCATTTTCATGTTTTAATAAACAATGTAATAACAAAATAAAATGAATTTTGTTGCTTATCGATATTAATTGTACTATATATTTTATATGTGGCCTAAGACATTTCCTCTTCACTCAGTGTAGCCCAGGCAAGCCAAAAGGTTTGAGACCCATGAATTAATTCTCCTTTAAGACTGACTACTCCATATCTTTCTCAAGATGTATAGCTTCTTTAAATCTTAATTAATTATGCATTTTTTTGTGTGTGTCTGTTTTCCTTTCTTGATGGACTTGTTGAGCTTTTCCTTTCTCTTAGTAGTAGTCTTCAAAGAGAAGCTGAACTTGGAATAGCTTCCAGAATATGTGATATTCCTTCTTCGTGGTGAACTTGCAGTTCTATTTGGTAATCACCTATTTGCATTTTCCAATTTTGAGTACAGTGCTATATTTTGGAGTGAAAAGCTCACGAAAAGAGTTGAAAACAGGATAGAAGGTGGAGAAAATAACAAAAGTAAGTTGTAACAGAAACATGATTTTCTTGCTTATACCATGGCCCTTTCTAGCAGACTGATCTAGCAGGGCAGCTCTGTCCACAGCACGGGAGTTGGAACCAGATATTTTCTAAGGTCCCTTGCAAACTAAGCCATTCTATGATTCTATGACTGCTGTAATACTAATCCAGGCATACTGGCTTCAGCTGCCTGGAGCTAGTTCCTGCTCAGATCTAACATATACATTGTGTTTTTTTCTGTAGCCACTGAAGAACAAGCAATAAACAATAACCATATATATAAGGAAGTCTAAAGCTTTGTTCTTGCAGGGCATCTCAGTAAACTACAGAGCAGACAGGAGACGCAAATCACGTCTCTACATGTCACGTGAAGGTCCTCACGCTTACAAGAGTAGTACACATAAAAATCTGTTTCTTCAGTGGTTTTATTTTCTTCTCAGGGAATAGTTGAGATACAGAGAAAACAGATGAGTGCTCCTTCAGGTATGTCAGTCTGAATGCTTTTCAGGCTGTGAGGTTGCTCCTGAACCTTGTAAAGGAGAGCTACTCTTTTCCTTTCCTGTGAGCTCAGTCTCATTCACCCAGAACATCTGGAGACTTCTGGATTTTCTTGTCTCTGCCATCAACTTGTTCACTCAAGGAGAGCCTCACTTAACTTTTTTTGTGCATGCATAACTTCATACGTGAAGTCTACAGGCTCTGAAAATGAAAGTACATTCCTGTGTTATTTCTCAGGATCCATCTGACTTAGGGAAAAAAAAAAAAAAAACCACCCTAAAAACAGACATAATTACTATTATAGATTCCAATCCATTATTATGTAGGTTGCTCTGAAAGTAATGTCTCTTACCTTTCTATTTGTAGAAACTACAACAAATACAAAGAGTACAATAACACTGTTTGATATAGCAAATTCTCAGATACAAAACACTATTTTTCAGCACAGTCACCACCATTAACAATGCATTTTCACCAGCGATGAACAAGAGCCTGCATTCTGTACTTATAAAAATCTACACCACTAGACCATACTCTTCAGCCTGTGGAACGAGAACTGTGCATGGTCTTTCAGAACATGGCCTGTTATTCACTTCAAAGTCACCACTGCTGAAACACACCACTTACTGCCTCACTGTATTTGCCATCCACTGTTTGGTCTCCAGAAATATTCACCAAGTGGCAATGAATGTCAGTGCCATTTTTTATTTATTTATTTATTTTTTAAATCTAAGATGTCAGTGAGGCAGAGTGGGTGATTTGTTTCAGCAGTGGTGACTTTGAAGTGAAAAACAGGCCATGTTCTGAAAGACCATGCACAGCTTTCGTTCCACAGGCTGAAGAGTATCTTGATTATCTCATGTGCGTGAATCGGTGGACTACAACTAGGGAACTGTGTAAGGAGATGAATACTGGCTTCACTGGGTGAGAAACAATGATGGCAATGTTGGAATTCTTTCTTGCGACACAAGAGATATCTGTTTCAGCAATGATGATGGAGTAGCACCAAGAGTGAGATAATTCTATGATAGCAATCAGGAATTTCACATAAACAACCAGTTAGCTTCTCTAATCTAGCCCATGTGATGAACAGGAAATTCTGTTTGCCTTCCTTCTACTCCCATGCCCCTCTTCCTTAAGTTATTATTAACAAATGCAGAGAAAATCATGTACACAGAAGATTTCTTAGCTTAGAGACAGAACTGAAAAATACATTTTCATGATTTTCTTTTAAGGAAGAATAAAACCAATAGAGTTTTAAAAATGTGACTTAGAAAGCCTTTCTTTGTTCTACTGTCCTTGTATCTGAAAATTTACTGTTTGAAGGAAAATGGAGTGCACCTAGCTTAATTCTGAGTTATCATGTCTTGGTATTTCATATTGTCCTACATTGTTTACTCAAAGACTGTAGTATCTGCTACAGTAGAAAACGTTGTTCAGTTCCTGAAATGACCTCATTTTTTTGAAATGAAGCCTCAAATGATAGTTAATAATCAACAGAAATATACCTGCATGTAGGAAGCCAGATGCTTGAAAGTGGTATATAATATCTTAGTGTTTTATCAATTTTGGTGTATATTACACAGTGTTAAAATACTGCAGATCTCAAGACTTCTTTTAATTTGGTATTTGACATTATCCCTTACTAATTTTATTGTGTTAAGCTTAAACAGTACAACACCCATCTGGGAATAGATATCTCATGCTGAGCATCCCCTGCTCATGATTAGTGTGGCTCTGCCAGCATATTCTTATTACTGAGTTTTAGTAACAATAATTCAAAATCCTCCCTACAATTATTAACCCAAATACATTTAAGAGGTTTTCTTTTAGTATTTTTATTTTTATTTTATTACTGAGGAGCATGTGTATTTACAGAGCAGTTGGTTCAAAAATGCTTTGGGATTAAGGGGCATAAGTCAAGGGCATTCAGAACATTTCAAGTGCGTCTAGAAGCAGATCAGAAGGGAAGAATATGGACACTGCATAAAGGTAAATTTAAATGAAATATACATTGAAAAACTTTTTCTGGAAGAAAAGATCTGTTGGTACAAAGAAAAGAGAGACTGCATGAGGTTAAGAGATGTTATTCAAGTGACAGTAGCTTTTAATACTTCACATCATTCACATAATCACCCCTACCTGCTTCAAAATGAGCAAATGCTTCTCTGCAGAAAAGTAATTATCCTCAAACTCATGCTATGTTTGTGGTGAGCTGACTGTTCAATTCACATGAGCCCAAGGTTTTGTATCTTGAACAGATTTATTTAATCACATTCTGTGTTCACATTCAGTGCTAAATTAAGGCTCCAGAAAAGGCCTCTCTTTCCTCTCTGATAGTATGCTCTTTTTACTAGCGCCAGTGGGAAGAAATGAACGTAAGCATAGTCCTGACACCAAGAAATCTATCTCTCCAGTCCACCCAGTCTCTTTTATATCTCCATGCTTTTATCATCATAGTGTCCAAAGAATATTTCAATAAGTAACAAAAGATTCTTTAACTGTATAAATAACAAAGAGAAAAAGAAGTGAAAATAAAATAAAGATAAAAGCTAAAGGTTGGTCCCAAACTGCATGCTTTGCCACATTTTCTGATAAAAAATGATGATACTGGATGTGGGAGAAAGGCAGGAAGTCCCATGATAACAGAGGCAAGGAAACAGAAATAACAACAGAGGTGGACGTGAAGCTCGCATTGCTTAGTACTCTCAGAGCTGTGACCCCAGATGAGCTTTGGACCAAGGCTGGCAAATGAAAGCTCAGGTCTGATAGCAGTTATCTTTAATGAATCTATCAACTGTAGGGGTGGTATACTTTGCAACTGGAAATGGTGAATGCAACATTTCTTTTGAATGGAGAAGGAGGAAAAGAGAAAAACTGAGATAAAACACAGTAGTATGATCTCAAGGGTAAGCAAATGTGGACTAGGAGGCTGGAATGATAAAAAATAGCAAAAGGCATTTATGTAAACAGAAAAGGAGTTTAAGTCCAGTATGAATTTATATAGGTTACACTGAAAAAAAATATGTATTCAACTAATAAAGCCATTGATCTTCTAGAAAAAGGCAATATTACACTTTTCATCTGCCTGAAGTTCACTATATTTTATTAAGGTATTTGATATTGTGTTATTAGAGAAACTTGCTGTATTGCATTTAGGTGGAAAGGTTTTGGTAGCAGGGAGTAGGGTGGGGGTGCTGCAGGGATATGAGAAGAGGCCAGGAGCTGTCCCCATGTTGGACTCCATGAAAGTTCCAGAAGAGACCCATCACTGAAAACATGCGAGCCCATCAGCCACACTGATGGTGCCTCTCTGTTAACAGATCTAAGAAAGGGTAAAAATGTAACAGTTGTGAGAGAAGCAGGATTGAGTAAATGTGAAAGGAATGGCCCTGCAGGCAATGAAGTCAGTGCAGCAGGAGGACAGGAGTTAGAATCATAGAATCATAGAATCACAAGGTTGGAAACGACCTGCAAGATCATCTAGTCCAACCGTCCTCCCATTACCATTGCTACCACAAACTACTAGACTGTATCTCATAGCTCCTCATCCAGGCGCCTCTTGAACACTGCCAGGGACGGCGACTCCACCACCTCCCTGGGCAGGCCATTCCAGTGCCTGACCACTCTCTGAGAGAAGAAGTTTTTCCTCATGTCTAACCTAAACCTCCTCCTCGCCATTTCCATGAGTCCTATTTGTTGCCTGGGAGAAGAGGCCAAACCCCTCCTCATTACAACCTCCCCTCAGGAAGTTGTAGAGTGCAAAGAGGTCTCCACTGAGCCTCCTCTTCTCCAGACTGAACAATCCCAGCTCCCTCAGCCGCTCCTCATAAGACCTGTGCTCCAGACCCCTCACCAGTTTCATTGACCTTCTCTGGACACGCTCCAGGGCCTCAATGTCTTTCTTGTAGTGAGAGGACCAAAACTGAACACAGTACTTGAGGTGCGGCCTCACCAGTGCTGAGTACAGGGGGATGATTACCTCCCTGCTCCTGCTGGCCACACTATTTCTAATGCAGACCAGGATACCATTGGCCCTCTTGGCCACCTGGGCACACTGTTGGCTCATGTTCAGTCGAGCATCAAGCAACACCCCCAGGTCTCTTTCCTCTTCACAATCATCCAGCCACTCATCCCCAAACCTATAGCATTGCATGGGGTTGTTGTGGCCAAAGTGCAGGACCCAGCACTTGGCCTTGTTGAACTTGGCCTGCCTTTCATGAACCCGTGCTGGCTGGGCCTGATCCCCTGGACACCATGCACGTGCCATGTGATCTCACCCAAGATTATTTGCTCCATAACTTTCCCTGGTACTGAGGTCAGGCTGACAGGCCTGTAGTTCTCCGGGTCCTCCTTACAGCCCTTCTTGTAGATGGGAGTCACATTGGCAAGCCTCCAGTCCTCTGGGACCTCTCCAGATAACCAGGAGCACTGGTAGATGGCGAAGTGTGGCTCAGCAATCACCCCCACCAGCTCCCTCAGCACCCAAGGATGTAGCCCATCTGGTCCCATGGACTTGTGACAGTCCAGATGGAGGAGGAGCTCTCTAACTGTCTCCACCTGAATCACCAGGGGTGCATTCTGTGTATCATCCCAGACTTCCAGATCAGGGCATAAAGTGCCCTGAGGATAACTGATCTGGCTATTAAAGGCAGATGTAAAGAAGGCGTTGAGGACCTCAGCCTTCTCCTTATCCTCAGAGGCCACATTCCCTGCTGCATCAAGTAAAGGATGGAAATTCTCCTTGGTTCTTCTCTTACCACTGATATATTTGTAAAGGGATTTCTTATTCTCTTTTACTGCAGCGGCCAATCTGAGTTCAAGTTGGGCTTTTGCCTTCCTAACTTCCTCCCTGCATACCTTAGCAACTTCCTTGTAATCTCCCCAGGTAGCCTGTCCCTTTTTTCCAGAGGACATAGACTCTCTTTTTCTTCTGGAGTCTCAAAAATAGTTCCCGGTTCATCCACACCGGTCGTCTTCCCTTACGGCTCGCCTTACGGCATTCAGGGACAGCCTGTTCCTGTGCTTTTAAGATTTCCATCTTGAGGAGCATCCAGGCTTTCTGGACCCCTTTACCCTTAAGGAGCGGCTCCCAAGGGGCCCGTGCTACAAGCGTCCTGAACTGGTCAAAGTCCGCCCTCTTGAAGTTCAAGATAGTAGTTTTGCTGGTCACTCTTCTGACATCTCCAAGAATAGAGAATTCTACCATCTCATGGTCTCTCTGCCCAAGACAGTCCCCAATCTTCTCATCTCCCACCAGTCCTTCTCTGTTAGTGAAGAGCAGGTCTAGGAGGGCACCACCCCTGGTAGGCTCTCGTACCAGCTGCGTAAGAAAGCTATCTTCCACACACTCTAGAAACCTCCTGGACTGCTTCCCCTGTGCTGTATTATATTTCCAACATATATCAGGGAAGTTGAAGTCTCCCGTGAGAACAAGTGCTGGCGATCGCGCGACTTCCACGAGCTGCTCATAGAATGCCTCATCCATCTCTTCATCCTGATTAGGCGGTCTATCACAGACCCCCACCAAGATGTTGTCCCTACAGGCCTTCCACCGATCCTTACCCATAGACACTCAACTTTATCATTCCCAACCCCAAGCTCTTGAACATCAAAAAAGTCTTTAATATAAAGGGCCACACCACAAACCTTCTTTCCTTGTCTATCCCTTCTGAAGAGCTGTATGAATCCTTCTTTGTTTTTTCTGGTTCAAAGTTTGCTTCCTGAGGTATTCCTTGTGATAAGACTCTAGGAGATGAGAGGGGGGTGTTGCTGTATGGCAATCAACATCACTATCTGGACATTTTTACATTTGAAAGCATTTCTTTGGAGCTGTTTACCTTCGGAAGGGAGTGCTCAGGACTGTTTACTGGACTGTTTACCAGATAACTCCTGCCTGGTATGGGAGATTTTGGGGTGATACCATTGTGTCCTGTGAAGACAAGATACAAGTTGGCGCCTCCATACTCCCTCTTATCTGCTGGCAAGGCCTGGAAGATGGGAACAAAAGGAGTTCCTGTTGAGATCCAAAAGCCAGAAGCTGTCACCCCAAAAAGAGCTGTCTCAACCACTTTGGACTTATAAATACTGCCATTGGAAATCATCATGGTGTGTTCGGTGTTTGGTGTTCGGTGTTCGCTGTTCGCTGTTGTCACCGTAGTCACCATTCGCAATCATTGCCGTCATCGCTGTGGTCACCTTCGTCGTCAACGGAACAACGCCCGATGACCCATCTCTACTGAAGACTGAACTACGAACCTCGCTGGACCCTTGGTGGTGACTATCTCCCTCTTGCTTCCTATAAGGACTCCTTGCTTCTATTTCCTATCTTTCCTGTTGCCTGCCTTCCCTTCCCCATCACCCTAATTCGTAATAGTGTCCGTCCTCCTCTTTCCCATCTCCCTAAGTAGGATTTGTAATAAACTGGTTGGACCAACATTTGAACTGTTGTTTCTTAATCTCACGTTGGGTATACATACATTAAAAGAAGAACCTCATCTCCCTCCTATAAATTGGAGCGAGACAAGAGCTTTTAGCCATCCATCACAGATTCCAGTCATGGGAGTGGTCCCACCATGTTTCGGTAATAGCAACTAGGTCATAATTAGCCTGACTCATGATCACTTCCAACTCCTCCTGCTTTTTGCCCATGCTGCGTGCATTGGTATAGATGCACTTCAGTCGAATCATCTGCCTCACTCCCAGCTCAACCATCGTTCCCCTAGGCTCATCTCTTTTGAGGCCTGTTTTGTCCCCTTCCCCTGTCATAGCTAGTTTAAAGCTCTTTCGATAAGCCCCACTAGCTCCTGCGCTAGGATTTGTTGCCCCCTTTGAGATAGGTGGGTTCAATGGACAGACAACAGGCCAAGGGCCGAGTAAACTGCCCCATGATCAAAGAACCTGAAGTTTCTGGCTCGACACCAGCCTCTGAGCCAATTATTCATTGCTTGTGCTTTCCAAGCCCACTCCGCATCCCTCACTGCCCCTGAAGGTATAGAACAGAAGATCACTTGAGCTCCCGCTCCTTGAACTAAGCACCCTAAACCCCTGAAATCTTTTTTCATAGTTCGTAGGCTTGTCTGAGCAATTTCATCACTGCCCACCTGAACCACGAGTAATGGAAAGTAATCAGAGGACCTAACCAGCTTTGGGAGTTTACTGGTTATGTCCCTGACCCAAGCTCCAGAAAGGCAGCACACTTCCTGACAGCTCGGGTCCGGTCTGCATATGGGGCCCTCCATTCCTCTGTAAATGGAATCACCCACCACGACCACCCTTCTTTCTTTCCTGTCAGAGGCAGTCTCAAGGCGTGGGGGTGACCACCTCGCCCTAGGCTCCCTCCTAGGCAGATCCTCCATCACCTCTCTACTCACCTGCCATTCAATTTCCAGAGACTGGGAGGGAGCTGGGGAAGTGGGATAGGCAGGCAGGGGGGTCTCTTGTGATGCTGAGTCGGGACTCTCTTCCAGCCCTCCTCATCAGTCAGGTCTGTCCGACTGTGACAGGGCAGGGGGTCCACCACTTTTCTGGGGGTATTTCCCCGGAACCCTTCCCTCCGGCATGCCAGTGAGTCACTCCACCAGTCAGTCTCCCGCTCACACTTCCTGATGGGAGTGTTGCTCCAGGCATGGAGCAGAAACTCCCTGCAGCCCAGGAGAGGCCCGTGGAGAAGCAGGTAATCTCCCTGCAGCCCATAGGCACTGCACGGAACAGATCTCCATGCAGTAATCTGATGAGGAGCCCATGCAGCAAGGGATCAATTCTGGAGCACTTTGTTCTTGAAGGACAGCTCCCCATGGTACAAACCCATATTGCAGCAGTTACTGAAGAACTGCAGTCCAGTCCAGTACAGGATCTGTATTAAGGCAAGTTGTGAAGAGCTGCAAGTTTGGATGGACTCCACAATGGAGAAGGAGAAGAGAGTGAGGTGGAAATGACAGAGATGGACTGATCACAGCCCCCATTCTCCATCCTGCTCTGACATTTGATTGGAAGGATGTTGAAGAGATGAAATTGAGGTTGAACTGGTGTAGAAGGTATAGGTGGGAAGGAAGTTGCTTTTTATTTATTTCTCATTGTCTTATTCTGTTACTGATAGGCAAAAAAACTACACTAATCTCTCTTATACTGGATTTGCTTTGCATATGATTGTAATTGGTGAATGAGCTCATTGTCCTTATCTCAACAAACTGATTTTTTTATTCCATTTTTTCAGGTGTCCTTTTGAGGTGTGGGAGTGAGAAAGCAGTGGGCACCCGGCAGACAGCCAAGGTTAAAACACAATGCTTTCTTAGGATTCTAAAAAAGGAATAAGTAGAAAATATTAAACTAGTTCAGGAAGTAGTAGCAAGTAACAATGAAAGAATAGGCTATGAAATTTCATATAATTATATTTTGAAACTGACCACAACTCAAAAAGTATGCATTTTAAGAAAATGTACTGATGATAACACAAAGGATGATTATCAACTCTGGAAAACCAGAAAGAACAAGGAGACACTGAGAATTTGGACTCTAAAACTGGTAATAAATGTAACCATTAAAAGTACAAGGTGGTACATCTCATATAATCTTTTGCTATGATCTGTGAGTTCATCTGCTGAAAATGACAGAGGAAGAGANAAAAAAAACCACCCTAAAAACAGACATAATTACTATTATAGATTCCAATCCATTATTATGTAGGTTGCTCTGAAAGTAATGTCTCTTACCTTTCTATTTGTAGAAACTACAACAAATACAAAGAGTACAATAACACTGTTTGATATAGCAAATTCTCAGATACAAAACACTATTTTTCAGCACAGTCACCACCATTAACAATGCATTTTCACCAGCGATGAACAAGAGCCTGCATTCTGTACTTATAAAAATCTACACCACTAGACCATACTCTTCAGCCTGTGGAACGAGAACTGTGCATGGTCTTTCAGAACATGGCCTGTTATTCACTTCAAAGTCACCACTGCTGAAACACACCACTTACTGCCTCACTGTATTTGCCATCCACTGTTTGGTCTCCAGAAATATTCACCAAGTGGCAATGAATGTCAGTGCCATTTTTTATTTATTTATTTATTTTTTAAATCTAAGATGTCAGTGAGGCAGAGTGGGTGATTTGTTTCAGCAGTGGTGACTTTGAAGTGAAAAACAGGCCATGTTCTGAAAGACCATGCACAGCTTTCGTTCCACAGGCTGAAGAGTATCTTGATAATCTCATGTGCGTGAATCGGTGGACTACAACTAGGGAACTGTGTAAGGAGATGAATACTGGCTTCACTGGGTGAGAAACAATGATGGCAATGTTGGAATTCTTTCTTGCGACACAAGAGATATCTGTTTCAGCAATGATGATGGAGTAGCACCAAGAGTGAGATAATTCTATGATAGCAATCAGGAATTTCACATAAACAACCAGTTAGCTTCTCTAATCTAGCCCATGTGATGAACAGGAAATTCTGTTTGCCTTCCTTCTACTCCCATGCCCCTCTTCCTTAAGTTATTATTAACAAATGCAGAGAAAATCATGTACACAGAAGATTTCTTAGCTTAGAGACAGAACTGAAAAATACATTTTCATGATTTTCTTTTAAGGAAGAATAAAACCAATAGAGTTTTAAAAATGTGACTTAGAAAGCCTTTCTTTGTTCTACTGTCCTTGTATCTGAAAATTTACTGTTTGAAGGAAAATGAAGTGCACCTAGCTTAATTCTGAGTTATCATGTCTTGGTATTTCATATTGTCCTACATTGTTTACTCAAAGACTGTAGTATCTGCTACAGTAGAAAAAGTTGTTCAGTTCCTGAAATGACCTCATTTTTTTGAAATGAAGCCTCAAATGATAGTTAATAATCAACAGAAATATACCTGCATGTAGGAAGCCAGATGCTTGAAAGTGGTATATAATATCTTAGTGTTTTATCAATTTTGGTGTATATTACACAGTGTTAAAATACTGCAGATCTCAAGACTTCTTTTAATTTGGTATTTGACATTATCCCTTACTAATTTTATTGTGTTAAGCTTAAACAGTACAACACCCATCTGGGAATAGATATCTCATGCTGAGCATCCCCTGCTCATGATTAGTGTGGCTCTGCCAGCATATTCTTATTACTGAGTTTTAGTAACAATAATTCAAAATCCTCCCTACAATTATTAACCCAAATACATTTAAGAGGTTTTCTTTTAGTATTTTTATTTTTATTTTATTACTGAGGAGCATGTGTATTTACAGAGCAGTTGGTTCAAAAATGCTTTGGGATTAAGGGGCATAAGTCAAGGGCATTCAGAACATTTCAAGTGCGTCTAGAAGCAGATCAGAAGGGAAGAATATGGACACTGCATAAAGGTAAATTTAAATGAAATATACATTGAAAAACTTTTTCTGGAAGAAAAGATCTGTTGGTACAAAGAAAAGAGAGACTGCATGAGGTTAAGAGATGTTATTCAAGTGACAGTAGCTTTTAATACTTCACATCATTCACATAATCACCCCTACCTGCTTCAAAATGAGCAAATGCTTCTCTGCAGAAAAGTAATTATCCTCAAACTCATGCTATGTTTGTGGTGAGCTGACTGTTCAATTCACATGAGCCCAAGGTTTTGTATCTTGAACAGATTTATTTAATCACATTCTGTGTTCACATTCAGTGCTAAATTAAGGCTCCAGAAAAGGCCTCTCTTTCCTCTCTGATAGTATGCTCTTTTTACTAGCGCCAGTGGGAAGAAATGAACGTAAGCATAGTCCTGACACCAAGAAATCTATCTCTCCAGTCCACCCAGTCTCTTTTATATCTCCATGCTTTTATCATCATAGTGTCCAAAGAATATTTCAATAAGTAACAAAAGATTCTTTAACTGTATAAATAACAAAGAGAAAAAGAAGTGAAAATAAAATAAAGATAAAAGCTAAAGGTTGGTCCCAAACTGCATGCTTTGCCACATTTTCTGATAAAAAATGATGATACTGGATGTGGGAGAAAGGCAGGAAGTCCCATGATAACAGAGGCAAGGAAACAGAAATAACAACAGAGGTGGACGTGAAGCTCGCATTGCTTAGTACTCTCAGAGCTGTGACCCCAGATGAGCTTTGGACCAAGGCTGGCAAATGAAAGCTCAGGTCTGATAGCAGTTATCTTTAATGAATCTATCAACTGTAGGGGTGGTATACTTTGCAACTGGAAATGGTGAATGCAACATTTCTTTTGAATGGAGAAGGAGGAAAAGAGAAAAACTGAGATAAAACACAGTAGTATGATCTCAAGGGTAAGCAAATGTGGACTAGGATGCTGGAATGATAAAAAATAGCAAAAGGCATTTATGTAAACAGAAAAGGAGTTTAAGTCCAGTATGAATTTATTTAGGTTACACTGAAAAAAAATATGTATTCAACTAATAAAGCCATTGATCTTCTAGAAAAAGGCAATATTACACTTTTCATCNCAACAAACACACACAGACACGCACACAAAAAACAACAACAAAAAACACACAAAAAAACCCATAGATATCAATGTACTGTAGTTACAAATATACCAGCTGTGATCTCAGTGTAAAGGGTTTCTCAAAGAGATTGAAAAGTACTAGCTGGTATTTAGGGTAGCAAAGTCTGAGCAATTCTATAATTATATGGTTCTATGAAAGGCACTGTTTTTATTGCTTTTATTTATCTAGGCTGTCTATAATCAAGGAACATGAACTCAAAACATGAAGAAATGCACTGGTAACCTGAATAAGGAACAATATGCTCCTATGATCACATTCTAGGCCTGCATATATTCAGAGATGAAAGACTATTCACTGCCTTCAGTGAGAAAAGTACACCTGTACTTATTTCGATTCTGCATCTGAAAGTCGGAATGTGACTGTGTTACACTCACTGTGTCAGTGCTCTTGAAGCTAGCATGCAATTGTCAAAATCTATTTTTGTAGATGTGCTTTAAAAGTTTTTGTCATCAAAAGAAGAAATTCACATACACAACCTCCTCTCAACTCAGAAACCACAAAATAGAGCCTGGGGAAAGAAAGCCAGAAAGAGCATACAGGAAAAAGTGACAGAAGAGTGCTGCTCATTTGACAGTAGTAGGAAAGGAAGGAGGAAGATGTTTTCATGTTATTTGCAGTAAATATTCTTTCTTGCAGTCTTTACAGAACAGGAATATTTAGGTTCATCCATCCACTCATTGTTACTACACAGTGGAATAAAGCATAACATTCTGTCTGGTCCACAGAAACACTGGGAGAAATAAAATGAAAATAACTAGGGCTATGCTTTGTCATTTTGGGAGTCTAATGTATCTCTTACTGGCATGAACAGAGAGTTCAGAAAAAGGTTACGGGTGGAAAAAGAATGCATGCATTCAATTTAAAAAATTGGCTTTGCTGACAGTCCACTTTCAGGAAAGAACAAGACTATTTGCATGTTTTTTCTTGTGTTACAACTAGCCTTTCTTCCACCCTATCATAACATTTACTGGTGTTATCTGGATGCATTTTAATTCAAGACTGGCATTTCTTCTTCGTAAGTCGTAATGAAATATTTATGGGATTATACCTGTATGTTTCAGATGTGATACGGGGATTTAAGAACTGGTTGGCAGATGGATGTCCTATGTTGTCAATGAAAGGTCACAGTCAAGTGAAATCCATCTCATTTATGCCATCTGTTTCCCTCTAACTATGAGAAAACACAAGAATTGCATAAAGCAATTGAAGTATTGCAAAAAACACTGTTTGCCAGTGTAATTTCCTTGGGAGATTATATCACTCAAGGAATATACTTCTTTGTTATTTAAATCTGGTCTCTTACCATCGCTGCTTTCCTTTCCACAGAATACAATTTGACTTCACAGCCTGAAAACAACAAAATATCATTTATTTCTGTCTATTGCCGTGCAATCTAATTTGGACTGTAAAATCTTTTCAAGACTTAACCTTCACTTTTCCTATTCCTTTCAACCCCTCACTTCAACATTACAACATGTTCTTGAGATTTGCAAAAAAGGAGGAATTACTGTTGCACTGGATTCCCTTGACCTGCTGAAAGGTAACCTGAAGCAGTGGTTGTGTGAAATGTGCACAGCTATGTTCTTATTTTTGTTTTATTGATGATCATTTCAATAAAATAACAAAAATAATAATAATTTAAAAAAAAACAGCTCTTTGCCTATGTACATCTCTAAATTTGTGGAGGCTAACAGTGAACATAATTTTTTATTTTACTGTGGATTTTGGGAACATTTTCACTATTTGGGGAAAAAAAGGGATGAACTACTAACAGTTTATTCATCCATGCCAAAAAAAACTGAAATAGGAAAGAAAAAAAATGATGTCATAGGACTAACGTATTTCTAGTTAAAGATAGATTTAGACAAAGAGGAAAATATTCCATCCTCTAAAGGTATGCAATGACTAACTGACTTTCTTCTAAGAATCAAATAACATCAATTTTTCTCTTTCCTACTCCAGTAGAGGGGAAGCAAAAATAATAATAAAAAAAAGAAGATACTAATTGTAAAGCTTCCTGATTTAGTTCCTGGTAAAATAAGAGATAAATGCAAGCTGAAAGAGCTCTCGGATTCTGTAGAGTCAAAAAATAATTTAGAGATTACTGTCTGGGTATGCAGAATATGATGCTGAGTAAAACAACAGGACTACAAAGAAAACTATTCTTTATGGATCCTGGCAGGGAGGTTACTAGCAGACCCTGGGAAAATCTTGGTAATATAAAGGGTGAGAAGAAAGTAGAACCTAGCAAAGAGGAAAGGGTGAGTCAAAAGCAGGAAGTATCTATATCTGGGAACTTGTACAAAGACTGACAACTTTGATTATAATGCAAGATACATTTTTTTAACTTTTAAAGCAAGCTTTTTTATACTTGGTATAAAAGCAAAAAGTGAAAGATGATTTTTGGTTGAGAATAGCTGGGACTTTAGATAAGGAAAAATTTATGTAAAATAATAATTTAAGGAGGGATACAATTTTAAGCCTCCCCACATATTTAAAGTCTGTTCTAATTTTGTCAGTTGTTTTATTTAAGTAAAAAGTCAAGGTTAAATGCTACTGTAAATAATAGTTCCTCCACTTGCATGCAATTGGACAAGTACTCTGAGGTTTTCAAAAAAAACATTCATTATCTGCTCTGAAACCTGATTGTTTGAGGAAAGATATGGTTTATACTGTAGACCACTGAAATCTTCTAAATGCCCTTATTGATTTCCATCCTCATTAAACTACTCAATGTGTGCTCTCAGTTTGACAGCAACTTTACAGCAACTTTAAAAGAAAGTCGAGTTCACACAAAATGTTGCAGTTCCAAAGATGAGAAAAGAAAAAAGATTCGAAGGAAATAAGTCACAGTTGTTCAAAATCATGACATGGACTTCATCGTTTGTTTCAAAAATTATTTCAGCTTGGTTGGAAGTTTTTGTGTTTTTTTCAGAATACATTGTATTGGATGTAAGTTTGTCATTCACTTCCTGGCAGGGCAACAACTTGCTGGGACGCAACATGCAGAACTGATTTAAAACAGTGTAAAGAGAATGTATAACTAAAAGAGGTTGAATTCCCGCACTGAACACACTATTATTTATTTTCAGTGATTAAAGCCAGTCAACATAATTGTAATTAAAAGGAGGATTTCTAGGAATGACTACATGAGACATGTAAATGAACCTAGCTACATAGCTGTTAATGTATCTTCAGTCTACAGTCATGTCCTGAAAACAGTTGACATGCTGTGCACCAGGCAGATTTTTATTGCACTGGAATGCAGGAGTTCTGAGAGATCCCATGCTTTTTTACCAGGAAAAGAAATTCTTACATTTGTTATAATACTGCAGGTTTTTTTCCTTCCCTACTGTAAGAAGAATCTCCTCTGGCTGACAAAAAAGAAACTCAGCAATGTGTACTTTATATCTTTACAAACGTTAAGGTCTAGCAAAATAAAAGTTCCCTGATACTTTTAAAACACTGTTTAGTGTTACCTCAGTAGCATTTATTAACAGAGAGCTCATAAGAGCAAACTATATTTTAACAGTGTTGCAGCTATGGCTCTGCTGATTTCTACCATCAACGGGTCATTTTATATAGTCAATATGGACTTCAAAAGTATGTTAAAATGTCAGTAATCACAGAGAATGAGGGAAAAAAGGTAAGAAGCAGAAGGAGAATAACAAGAAAGCAGAATGAGTGACAGGAAAGAGAAATTATGTGATAAAGAATTACAAGGCACTAACATAAACTTTTTTTCTTTTCAAAAAAATACCTTTTTTTTTTCTAAGCACGGAGTGCTCAGGGAGCTAAAAATTAGGGGGAAAAAAGTGAAAAATTCAGATATTTTTCCAAATACTACTCTGTAGGTCTTACTTTACAAGTTTACTTCCAAATTTCAGTGGTATTAATGTTCACCACCTGACGGTCTTGGGGGTGCATTTCCATTAAGCAGAAATTCACTGATCATTTCTGTCTTAATAGTGAATCTTAAACTTGTAATTTCCTTTCTTTGCATTCTGTGTCCAGATCCACATTATGAGAGGTTCTGAACAAAGGTTCTGGTTAGGACTCATTGGAAACTGGAAAACTAATGCCGTCATCCTCCAACTTTGTTTTGATATCATCCTTTCCCTTCATGTCTCCTGATTCTTCTTTTTCTCTTACATAGTTAGGATAGTTAGGATTATGACAATGAGCATGGAGAGGAATTTTCCCTGGCTGACTTGCAGTTAGAATATTCTCCTGGAAAGTGTGCACTATATGTTCTAACTCCTTCTGTAAGATAGACGAGAAATGTATTTCATCATACATAATGGTTTATCCTCTTCAGATATTTCGCTCCTACATCTAAATTACAGCATATTAAGCATGTTTAACTACATCAATGGAAAAGGGAAGAGACACTGATGTCATCTATCTGGACTTGAGTAAGGTTTTTAACACGGTCCCCTGCAACATCTTTTTCTCTAAATTGGAAGTGTATGGATTCGATGGGTGGACTGCTCAATGGATGAGGAACTGGTTGCGAGATCTACACTACTACAGTGTGTAATGATCAGTGACTCAATAGTTCAGATGGAGATTAGTGATGAGTGGAGTACTCCAGGGTTCTGTACTGGGACCAATGCTCTTTAACATATTCATCAATGACATAGTCAGTGGGATTAGGTGAATCCTCAGCAAGTTTGCAGATGACACCAAGCTGCATGGTGTGGTCCTCACACCTGAGGGATTGGATGTCATCCAGAGAGACCTAGACAGGCTTGAAAATTGAGCCCAAGTGAATCACATGAGAATCAACAAATTCAGGTGCAAGATCTTGTACCTGGGACACAGCAACACTCACTATGAGTACAAGCTGAGGGATAATATGATTGAGCGTAACAGTGGTGAAAAGGGAGTTGGGGGTAGTGATGGATAGCAAGCTAGGCATAAGTCAGCAATTTCCCACATCCTGGGCTGCATCAAGAGAAATATAGACAGTAGGTCAAGGGAGGTGATCCTTCCCTCTATCTTGCACTGATGAGACCTCACCTGGAGTACTGAGTCCAAATGTGGAGTCCTCAGTGCAGAATAAACACGGACATGCTGAAGTGCATCCAGAGAAGGGCCACAAAAATAATTTAAAGGATGGAGCACTTTCTCTACAAGGAAAGGTTGAGAGTTGTGCTGTTCAGCCTGGAAAAGAGAAGGCTCCAGGGAGATCTGATAGCAGTCTTTCTGTATCTAAAGGGGGATATAAGAAGAAGGGAAGTAGACTGTTGTGTCAGAACAAGGGGAAATGATTTCAAACTAAAACAGAAGATATTTAGATTGGATATGAGGAAAAAGTCTTTTATGATAAGAATGGTGAAGCAATGAAACAGGTTGCCCAGAAAGGTGATGGATTCCTGGTCTCTGAAGACAGTCAAGGTCAGGTTGAATGGGAATCTGAGCAATATGATCCAGCTGTAAGTGTTCCTGTTCACTGCAGGGAAGTTAGACTAGATGACCTTTAAAGGCCCCTTCCAACTCAAATGATTATGTGATGCTATGAAATACTTCTCAGTTTCAGATTGAGGAAAACCTGCATCTCATGTGATAGCATTCAGACTTCTAAAAGACGTTTCAGTCTAGCTAGGTCTCAACTTCTGATGATCATGTAATTGAATGGTAAGTGGGACTAAACACAGTCTCAAATTTTGCCTTACAATGATCTGTGCATTGTCACTGTGTTTCTTGTATTGTAAGCTTTTGCTGTGACAACATGGAAAAATAATAAAAGAAGATTCTATCTAATAAAAGAAACTGGAAAAAAATCACAAAATCAGACACTGGAAATGATTTTAGACACAATAAATATTATTATATATTATTTATATTATATATTATATAAGAAACTGAGGAGTTAAGAGAAATTTTGAAATAATACTTTTTTTGCACATCTAAGCTTTAATTGTTCAATATTTATATTCTGATCTTTCAGACATTGTGCCAAAGATGATTCCATCCAGTTGAGCATCTTCTAGAAATGGCCTTATGGCAAGCAGAATAGAGTTTAACTTATTTTTAACTGTTTTGGCTGTTTTTTTTTTTTTTTTTTTTTTTTTTATATCTATGTAAGGGATTTCAGGCCCTTTACTTCCTGTATCCAAACGGGAAGTGCTCCTACTACGCATGCTGTATGAAGTGACTGAGCTTAACGCCACTTCACCAGAACTAACCTGCTTCTCTCACAGACCTGAGCCCATTCTTGGCTGCTTTCACACCAACAGAACCACAGGGAAACAAAACGGTTTGAATTGAACACCAGTGAGGAGTATGTGTGAACAAAATCTTCTGAAACAAATCTAGCCTGAAAAAAAAAAAAACAGAAACAAACAGAACAACCCTATATCCACATTATAATACAGCTGCATTTCTGGTAAATTTACCTTGGTTTTGATATGGAATGAATTTTAAAAACAACTAAGAAAAATCCATACCACCTGAAATGCAGCATTCATATGCCTGCTTCCTAGTGCCACAAATTCACCATAGCCTGAATTCTATGTTAGTAAAAAACACTAAAGTTTCCTAACTACTTCATTATGCTTCCCACGTGGGAAATGTTAGAGCCAAAACAGTGTCCAGGAACCGTGTCTGTGTTAACTTCACATAAAAACCCACCACTTTTACAACCATAGCTCAATTTAATTATTGTACACAGGTTAACAAAAATGTATCACAAGTGAAAACTAAACATCGGATTTAAACAAAAACAATATTCAGAATGGTACAACACATGTTCATTTTCTCCAGAAACTGATATTACAAGTGTTCATCTTAGGACAATTAGCCACACTATAGACAGAAGTTCAATTAAAATGCAACTGTGGTCTACTAAGCCACTTATTTTAGCACTACAGAATATTTGAAGTCAGAGTCCTACAGCCAAGGCTTAAAAATCATTAAAGATTCAAACCCCAAAATGTCTTACAGTCAAAATGACAGTATTTAAAAAAACAAAACAACCCCCATATAATTAATTAAAAGGCTGCTGTATATAGTTTTATCCTCTTCATAGCACACTCTATTCATACAATTGCTCAGATCACTGGTAATAGGGTCTGTATCTGGCTTGATCGGGGTGGTGAGGTCCAGCAAGAGGGGCCTGAGCAGGAGGCCCCTGCATCCTTGGAGGGGGAGGCGGCCCTCGGGGAGCCGGCCAAATCCCTGGACTCATGCCCCCCGGCTGTGTGAAAGGGGGACTAAGAGTTCCTTGATCTTCACTGAACTGTGGCAAAGAGTTAGGGTTATAGTGATGGGGAGGGGGGGCACTGACATTTACGGGAGGGCCTCCGTGCTGAGGAGGGGGAGGTCCCGGAGGAGGATGATTCATATATGGCGGCATCTGGGCAATGATATGTCCAGGCGGCGGGGTTATCGGAGGAGGAGCAGAGGTCATTGGCGGCGGAGGAGCTTGGCTATACACCATGTGAGGAGTGCCTGCCGCCTGGGGAGGATGCTGCAGAGGATGGCTTATTGGAGGAGGCGGAGGGGGGGGTGGCGCATAATGTTGCTGCGGAGGCATAATATGGTGAGGGTGTGTTACCACTGGTTGGCCCTGATACTCGGGATGATGATGAGCAGGTGCTGGGGCAGGAGGAGGTGGTTCTCGAGCACCTGAATTCGAATCATCCTGAATAGGGACGGTTATTAAGTTGCTGTGTTTTCTCGTAGAGATGCGGAAGGTGTCCTGGCTGACCGGGCGAGGCGGCGGCGGAGCCATGGACATCTCGGCAGGGGGGGGGCGGATGTCTTCGTGCGGTTGGTTGTAATGCTCGTGCGGCACGTGCTGTAAGGGAGGTGGCGGCATCATGATGTGCTGCTTCGGCGGAATGTGGCTCATGTGGTGTTTCTCAGGCGGCATTATGAAACGCTCCGGAATTTCAGCAGGCGGAGGGGCAATGGGTGGATGCACGGGTTCAAGAGGAGGACGAGTCACAGGCTTTCCAGCTCTCATATGGCGGTGGTTGATGTGAGCCTGTAAGTCTCTCTGTGACAGGTAAGTTCTCTTGCACCCTTGGACTATACTACACATGAAGAGAGACCCTCGCACACACTGCTCGATGCGCTGGACAGGTTCATTACAGCTAAATTAGAAGAGAACATTGGTTTATTGCCATCATATAGAGCGTGATCTGCGTGATTTTTTTTTCCTCACTGTTGCTTTTGACCATTTTTTGCTAATTATCTAAATTAGAACCAACATTTTCCCCCCATTACAGCAACAGAACACATTTGGTTGATTTTGAAGTTAAGCAAACTTCTAAGGCTCCAAATACGACAACGGAACGACATCAGAATTTCACAGGGTGGAAATTTAGACATAGCACCACCCTCTGTCAGAAATTCCTTTTATGTTTTGGGACTTATCAAGAGTCACACTTGGTAACTAAACAGCTTTCGTTCCTTTTCCAATTGTAGCAATTACAGGTTATCTACACAAACACACAATGAGGTAAACGCCAATCTCTCACCATTCGTTAGCTATGGGATATTAAGCTATAACTGAGTGGTGCATGAAGGAGCACTCTGCTACCTCTACCAAATGTACACAGAAGCGTGCTAATACAGTATCTGAAATAAGGTTTTAAAGTGTCCCTCTTCCATTTCCCTTAATAAAAATCTAAAGAGAACTTACCCAGGACACATCTTGTCTCCCTTCTTCTCATGTAGTATAGCACAGTCATAGCAGAAAACATGCTTGCAAGGTATCTAGAGGAAAAAACATGGCTCTGTTAGACAACGTGTCATTCTGCACCATACAATGCCTCCACCCAGCACACAACTCCTAAGAATAGAAGTACTGAAGTTATGTATGAAGCACTTATATAAGAATGTTGCTAGCAGTCTACAGCATCTTTGAAATAGAAACTTCCAAAACCAGTCTGTGTTTAGTTCTCAGGAAGGCAAGGGTTTGGGTTTCTTTGGTGGTTTGGTGCATGTATGGTTTGGTTGGTTGGTTTGTGGAATTTGTTTTGCCTTTTGAAGAGCTAACAAGCATTTTAATTCTGCTGTAACACTTAACACCGAACCCTTACAGATGCTGCATATGCAATCTAATTACACTTGTCTGCAAACAGGGAATGTTTTAAAAGCATTAACAGTCATCAAGTCAGATCCCCAAGTCAGTTACAGCACACTCAGAAATCCAAGTTCATCTCAGGGATTTTGTTACAGTAGTTTTTGAAGGGACATAAGAACAGTGCTTACTAAATTCATTACAAATTGTCCATTGACATAAAGAGTATTATTAAAGCTAAGTGGTGCAAGGCTGAAAACACACTAAAAACTTGTAAGACTTTTGTTGGTATTTTGGGGGACATTTCCCTTGTCCCTTGAATGGAAAAACAATCCCTTGTAGGATTGTGCTTGTTTTAAAGCTCTTGATTTTAGCACTTCCAAGCTTACTTCATTAAATTACGGGGCAAAGCAAACTCAGCGAGTCAGGCAGAACAACACAGTCCAGCAGTTAAGGCCCTGGTTCCACCTCAACATTGTTCTGCTGTTTACTCAGAGGTTTGCTGAAATCCTCACCCTCTGGAGGCCCCACGGAGACACAGTAACACCTGTTACCTAAAGGGACACCGTGGCTGCCTCTTCCCAGGAGTCCCACTCACCATGCGCCCATACATTTTGATGGGCAATCCGCACTTATCACAGAAATGGACGGGCGTATCATCCTTCTCCCCCAGCAAGTTTATCTGGAAGAACAGAGAAAGGGGTGGGAGAAAGAAACGTTACTAAAGCTTCTCATTGCAGTCATCACCAACCCACCCTTTCTGAATTACCAGACTGAAGCAAGACCGCCACAAACATGAAAATGTATTTTTGGTACATCAAAAGCAATGCAAGTGCCTTCATCCTAGTGGGTACTCCTTAAAATAACCTTCAGTTTGGTACGATTCACAAAGTTCCACCGCTTCCCATCCATGATTTTACCTTATAGTCCCAAAATATGGGTCCGGGGAATCTCCTTTGATTTCCAAACATTTCACCTCCTTTGCATTCGTATCGCTCCTCTTCATTAAAATCAAATTCTTCTGTGGAAAGAGGAAAGAAAAGACAGACACAAGGCAACGCCACTTCCCTAACTGACACCGGCTGCTGTTAAGCGCATGCACCAGCATATATCAAAATCAAGACAGGATGCAACACTCCCAGTCTGCTGGGCCACTCTGCAGAAAGGTACAACCAAAATAGTGTGAATTTGTTTTGGGAATTGGCATCATTTATTCCTCACAGAGCAGCAGAACCTGGAAACCTGAAACAGGCTGTGCAGCTGTAAAGAACCTTGGATTCCAATGCTGACCAAAGCCTTCAACAGTGCTGCAGAATAGACTGCCTCACTGCAGGGCGAGTTGCTTATAGCAATTTACCTTCATCCCCAGCTTGTGCCTTTGCAGGCATCCTGTTCATAGCTCTGGGAGCCCGAGGTGCAGGTTTGGTTTTATTGGTCTGCTTTGAGATCAGCTTTATTGGGATTCTTCTGCGAACATCAAGACCACCCAATGACGCTGAACTATTTGTTCCTTGCAAATCATTGTCTATGGAAGAAAAAGAAATTCTGTCATTTCTTAGTTATGAAATAGTTTCTGAAGATGCTAATATTAACAGAACGGTTCAAAGAAAAATGATTTTCAAAGGCTTCTTTATTCTCTAACCCAGGTCACAAAACTGTTTTTAAAACTGATAAGAAAAATCTATCTAAAAGTGAAGTTATCTTAAAGACAGAAAAATAAAGCTAGTCTGTCATTTTTCCATAGCAGGAAAAAACATTAACTACGTAGCTCCTACTGCAGCATGAACAGTACTGAGGAGTCGGCTTTGTATGACCATGACAACACAGAACTCCTGCTGAGAAAATATCTTCACAATTTATATAAATTCATTTTAAAACAAATTGAAAGGAAATTAAGCTTTCATCTTTACTGTTAGAATCACAGAATGGCCCGGATTGGAAGGGACCTCAAGGATCATGAATCTCCAACAGCGCCCCGCCACAGGCAGGGCCACCAACCTCCACATTTAATACTAGACCAGGCTGCCCAGGGCCCCATCCAACCCGGCCTTGAACACCTCCAGGGACAGGGCATCCACAGCCTCTCTGGGCAGCCTGTTCCACCCTTAGCATCCTGACATATCACTTACAAGTTCAGCATAAAGCATTACAAAAATATTGGTGCTTAGAGCACATAGTATCCTTGCTAAACTAAAGATTACCATTCCTCTCTACAGGGCTCTTTGGCCAGATTTAAGACTGGCACCAAAGGAAGCAAGAACATGCCCAAAACAGGCGCTGAGAGACAACCTGGAGGGGAGAGTGCTGCCAAGGACTGGTGCACACCCCCGTTTCTCCAGCTTTCAACCTACCACACAGCATCCCATTTATACAAAAATAAAATCACATCCTTCACAAACCAACCTAGCTCACTTTCATTTTAATAGGAACATGAATTGACGAAATGGCACTTTCAGTCAGCCCTTTGCAACAAAGACTCAGACTTCTACAAAACCCATTATTAGACCTACATTCAGATGCCTTTAAAGTCTACATCCCTATAGAAAGGAGATGGACAGGCACGTAAGACCACAAGTAACCCAGAAGGCAAATTCCATTCTGAAACAAAACTGACACAAACGTGGTCACAGTTCCACAGTACCCGTACACTGAGACAGGGCCCCTCGAGGGCACTGTACACAATGCCTGGGGTAAACTCTGTGCCTCAAAGCTTCCCTCTGCAACACCACTTGAAGGGAAAACAAGAAAACAAAGGAAACGGGGGGCTGGCTAGGAACTGCAACCAAGTTTCAAATCAGGACTGTGCCTCCACAGTCACTATGNTTTTTTTTTTTTTTTTGTCATTTAGTTCAATGCTGCAAATTATGCACTGATTGTTTAAATCTTTAATGACGAATATGATTTAATGTCCCATTACCTACATATGTATACAAACAATTCCACATTCAGACTCCAGTTTTGGATTTTGCAATTCAAGAAATATATTTGAAAATGGAATTAGTCTATTAAAAGACCAACAAGATATTAGGGTTTTGTAGCTCCAAACTTAGAAGAAGCAGCTGTGAGAGCAGGAACTCTTTGGCCACAGAAACAGAGAAGGCAAGAGCTTACTTCTGTCTAGAATGTGTAGAGGAGATGGAGGCAAATTCCATTTGGATACACAGGTGAAATGGCAAGAAGCAATGGACACATGTTGGAACACAGAACATTCCAAGAAAAAAGTGAACAATGATGATAACAAAATACTGGAAAATGCTTCCCAGGGATGCTGTAGAATCTGCATCTATGATCATATTGAAAACATAACTACATAAGACTCTGATCAACCTGGTCTAGACTGGCCCTGTTCTGAGAGGGGAGTTGTGCCACATGGCATTTGAAGTCCTCTCCAGACTAGATTATAACATTATTCTATATTATAAGTACTTGAAAAGGAAAATTGTTTTTGATTATTTTTTCTTATCTTTACACTTCAGAAAAATATCTAACAAAGGAGACAAAAAGTGTTCATCCCTGCAGTAACAAGAACAAATGCCTAGTGCTGTTTTTTCAGTTTTTCAACTACTCTATTCTTCTGCTCAAAATTCAATGTGAGACAGAATGGAGTAGCCTTTCCAACATTTTTCTCCAATATTCCTGATCTTTTATCCACCTCAGCACTGAATATATCATGGCTATACCCAAACAAGATCTCAGAAGTATGAAAGAAAGTCTTTTCATTTACCTACTCTGCTCTGTCTTCAAGGTGCCCTTTAGCATGGCATTTAGTCTATCATTACTTACCATGTCAGTGCAATTTATCCTCTCTTTCTTTCCAGCTGGTTTTATCTTCCTCACATTTTCTGTTATATTTCAACCTGTACCCCTTTTCACCCTAACTAAGGGCCATTTCTTTTCTTAATTTTGTCATTCTTTGATTTTAATTTTGTTTTGTAATGTCATTATTTCATATTCTTGTAGTGGCTTTGGCTTAGTTTCTTACTAGCTACATTTTATTATCTTCTTTTATGGTTAGTATGATCTCATTCATTTATAACTACTAAGGAGATTTAGTGTGTATAATCACTGTCAAGTTGCAGAACCTTCATGTTTGATACCTTTCCATCCCACCTTTATAGAGACATTTTAATATCTGAACAGAAGGGAGATATATTTAAAAATCCAGTACGAAGCTGAAAGGATATTTGCAGTGGGGTTGTCTTGCTAGGAGCCTCACAAAACTTCCTCAATCACCTATGCAAATTGTGTGACACAAAGATCTTTCTCCTTTGAATATACGGACCTGGATCATGACACAGGTAGCTTTTTCAGTCATGAGTAGCCAGTCAAAATAACAGTGTTAACACACTGATACCATCAAGGTGTCTGTTACAGTACACCCTTCTAGGTAGCATGCACTGCAGAGAAGACATTTCCTCTCCCACCTTGCCATGTTTCCCTTTGATTCATGCCTAATGTCCTGTCACACAGCGGGTTCACTTTGATGTATGTGTTTCTTTTTATTTCTTGCATATTATCTGTGTTATTATGGACTGCATATTAACAGATAGAAATCTACACTAGGTTGAAGAATAAGCATGTATAACTTTCCAGTCCACTTAAAAAGGATGTTAAAGAATTAGAAAACTTCATGACTTTGATGGTTGAACTTTGGGTTTCTTTTTGCTTCTTGAGTGTTATTTGTTAGTACTCAGCCTTTTTACCTCTTGCACATTATTTGTGGTAGCCTGCAACCC
This sequence comes from Pavo muticus, assembly GCA_016647715.1. Classification (NCBI taxonomy): domain Eukaryota; kingdom Metazoa; phylum Chordata; class Aves; order Galliformes; family Phasianidae; genus Pavo; species Pavo muticus. The sequence continues at coordinate 229,149 of JACDJE010000436.1, forward strand.
ATACTAACACAAATAACAGCCATATGAAACCGTGAAAATATCAAATATTTTTTCTGAAATTATCAGTGATAAAAATATAAAATTTTTAGATTTGTTTGCATTCACTTTTAGGCAGTTAATCAAATGATATTAGCAGAATCATTCAAAAATTATACTCTTGGAAATTTACATATATTTATTTATTTAGGAACATGATAAAACCTGGCATTTTTAAAAATAGAGTATCATACAGAAAATACATTCTTGTTCTTCCTTCTTTGCATTTTGTCAGGATCCCAAAGGAATCTCATGCAGGAGGGCAGCCTGGAAGATATAGCTCAGATGGAGCCAGGACAATTATGGGAAGAAGACGTGAAGCACACATTCTACAAACTGATTTGTTTTGAATAATACAAATAAATGATGCCAGCACTTCAATTAAAAACAAACAAACAAACAAACAAACAAAAACAAACAAACAAAAAAAACAATACTGGATGAAATGTTTATTCAAATATATTCCATAGGTCTGGATAGCTGAATTTCTTGCTTCTGTTATCTTTTGTACACTTTTGGTCAGAAGTGTATAATAATTGAACTAATCATAACTGAGAATGAGGCACATGTCAGTGTTTCTGTTTTCCCAGGAGCAAACTGGTAAGCCATGTTGAAAATCAAGACAATGATGAAATCACTTCTGGCAAAGACAGGTGAGGATATTTTTATTATAACAGCAAATCTCCATCCCTGGCCGCTGCCACCTTTGAACCAAATGGCTGTTCGCTTTTGCTATTTGCTCTGGAAAGACATTCTGCTATACATTTACTTCACCTGAGTGTTTGATGAGTGGGGACATTGGTTCTTCATGTAAGCCGCCATTCAATAATTTGCATGTCATAAGCTCTCACCTCAACGTTGAAATAAAACCCATTTTTCACTGCCATTCTTTCTACTCTGTGCCCCAGCCCTCTGAAAGTATCTTCCCTTGTTGCAACTCACACCATCCAGTCACATTGTAATTATTTGAGCAGTCAAAAGCCTTGTGATTTATTGGCTTTATTCTAGTCGGGATAAAATGTAAATCTGGATAATAGCTGTCATTTTCAGGTTCAGAGCTGGGAATGTGAGATAGAGATTGATTTTTACTGTCCATTTCCTTAGCTCAGAACATTATGCAGTGTCTCATTTTGGCTCATGCTGAATGTCTGTCACTGAAGACACAACATCCAACCAAATCAGACTGCCACCTCATTTGGAATTCAATGTTTTCAAGAGTAGACAGCATTTAATAGTGTGTGTTTTTTGTTCGTTTGTTTGGTTGGTCTTGATTTATGTTTTTTTTTTTTCTTCTATTTTTTTTTTTTTTTCCGTAGTCACTGAGAATTTTGAAAGTGTAACAGGTAGATCATTGGTCCATGGAGTTATTGCCCACAAAAATTAGAAAGCTGAGGAATATTAACACATCTGGTTAGGGAACTTAGTTTTCTTCTCATATCATTATTTGTTTTATGTTCATGCTGCTTTACACATTAAGATTTTGAACTCATTATGTAAACCTCTTTTCTATTTTACACATATTAAACAGACTTCATAATGCCATACAGGTTTATTCTGTATTTGTACTGCCAATACTGAATAGAAAGGGTTCTGGGTAGGCATAATTTCTTTGAAATAATGTATTATTCAAACTGCATTTCACATAAATGGTAAGCAACATGAAAGAAAGAAGTTGGTAATGCCCTGTACTTCACTGATCTTTTCTGTATGAGATATGTTAGCTAATGAACTCTCAGTTTGTTTCTCTGAGACAAAATTTGCCAGAGTAGTAATAAAATGCTCATCTATTAGCAATAAAGCAAATATTGCCTAAATGGCATGGATAATGCACAGTGCTCATAGTTTCCGATGAGCCCACATTTTACTTGGAGCGGAGGTTCTTGTAATAGGAGTTCCCTTATATTACTACTGTTTTTTTTCAGGCTATTTTATTTTGTTAAAACATGTATAATTGTGAGAAACTCACTCTGTAACGCTATTTATCAATGAGAAATAACCTATGA
>JACDJE010000436.1:243845-269157 GCA_016647715.1 Pavo muticus
AAAATACACATACATTATGGTGAGAATTATTGATGGACAAAAATGAGTTTTGAAAATGTGCTTTAGTGAATGAAGGCATTAAAAAACTTACTCCATATAACAGATAATGCCTTTATTCTTTCCAAAATATTTTCAATAATGTGTAATTTTACAGAACAATGAAATATCTGGTCTTGTTTTATATAAGAACAAAGTACGATATTTGTTTAAAATACTACTACTACAAGGGCTGAAAGTAGTGCCTCCTACTTTATCATGTTGGCGCACAAAGTCAGAGGTGAATGTCGATTGCATGGCAGTAGAGTTTGAACCTTCCCATGACTTACATTTTTATGTTATGTTTTTATTTTATGTTACATTTAGTTACTGTGTGACAGATGGTGGCAGAGGGGCAGTCTGACAAAGTGATGTCTGATATGGAAGTGCATATGAAGCAAAGGTGTGTCACTGAATTCGTCCATGTGGAAAAAGTGGCAGCAATTGTCATTCATTGCTATGTGCTGAACATTGTTGGAGACCACACAGTGGATGTGAGCACAGTAAGGAGGTGGGTGGTGTGTTTCAGCAGTGGTAACACTGATGAGGACAAATCATGTTCCAGACAGCCATGCACAGCTGAAATACCACAAAATGAAGAGCATCTCAATCAGCTCATCTCCTCTAATTGGTGGATTATACTGTTAGACACACTGGAACAGGTTGCCCAAGGAGGTTGTGGATGCCCCATCCCTGGAGGCATCCAAGGCCAGGCTGGATGTGGCTCTGGGCAGCCTGGTCTAGTGGTTGGCGACCCTGCACATATCAGGGAGGTTGAAACTAGATGATCAATGCAGTCCCTCTCAACCCAGGGCATTCTATGATTCTATGATTATTGTGCTTTTTGTATCTGCTCTTGTTTCCACAGAAATAAATAGGAGCTATTACTTCAGTAGTAACCTATATACTACTAATAAATGATAATAATAAAAACAAATGATAGCAAATCAGACTATATTACCTATTTAGTAGGATATTTATGTAGTTGACAAGAACACATTTTTCATAATTAAAGCTTCTCAATTTCTCACTGAGATATGTTACACGCATATAAACTGTCAAAATCTGTTATATTCTTTTTCCTTTAAAATTATCTATCTATCTTATTCCTACCCATCCCTAGTTTGTGTTATACAGCAAAAATAATGCTTTCTGACAAGAAGTCTGTGTAGTCAATAGTATTCTAGTCACTATCAGTTCTTTGATGAAAATATACATGTTTAAAGTACAAATAACACATTTTTGGGCTTGAAAATAGAAGGAATATGTTTACATAGAAACAAATCACCTCTATTTTTAAAGTAAGAATTCATTTAGTTTATATTCAAAATAGTTATAAAATTAGAAATGTGTTTTATTATTATTATTTTTTTTTTCTAAAAATAAAGCTCACCTGTGTTTTGAATGTGATCTGGCAAATGACACAGTTATACCACAGTAAAAGTATTTTTTTATTCTCCACTGAGTAGTAGAAACAATTAAATTACTACTTGCAAGAGGAATCATTATTTTTTTTTAATTTGATATCATGATTACACTGAATCATGAAGCCAAAATTAATAGAAGTTGGATCAGTAGAATTTATTTTCCATTTTACAGTGTGTGCCTTGATATATAATAGTGACAGTTTACCATTGTTCCTACGGACATTCAGTAGCTCCTAGATGCTTTTGAATTTGGTAATTTCTTTTTAAGGTAAACGGGTGCTAGGTCTTGCTGTAGTTATTTATATATTCCATCAAATCCTCAAGACTAAGAATGTTCATGTTGGTTGACAATCCATGCTGTTCTCTGCTCACCATCTGCAGAAAATTTGAGGAAAAAAAAAACCATTTGCTGCCAAGTAGTTTTTGTTTGAGCTGCTTGCTTGTTTTTAGAAGCTTATTCTGTGCAATGGAATGAAAAATAATTTCCTGTTATGATAGGAGGAGATGATGATTGTTTCATACTTCGCAACTTAATGAAAGTTTTATGATCAGTGGCCTCAATTCTGAATACTGTCCCCATTCCTCTGGGGAAAAAAAAAAAAAAAAAAAAAGTTTTACAGATTGATTAAAAGTCTACATAACTTTCCTTAAGGGCGACCTTTGACCTTATTGAATGAATGGTGAAATTCCAATATTCCTAGTGTCTTATAGAAGCTGAGAATGCTATGCATGATTTTAGTGGAGGTACTAAGGAATCTTCAGAATCATGTATATGAGTCATAAGACATAAGTGAAAAAGATTTTGAAAACTGACATTATCACAGCTCCATCTTACCTCATCTATGTTTTTGTCATTGAGAAGGTTAGATCATTTTCTACTTTTTTAGCAATCTAGATCTCTTCAAAAATTGTGTTTTTCAAATTCAGCTTCAGTATTTCAATTGGGTGTCATTTCCTTCCATTCTTTTTAGGTGCGTTTCTTGATTTCTTGATTTCAATTATATTGCTTCTCTTTACACTCACAGTTTCAACGTAAGACTTTTGAATATCACGTTGTTACTTTTCCAAGAGGTGGAAAAACACTACTTATTTGTTTGCATGTTTGTTTGTTTGCTTGCTTACCAGTAGTTTTCATGATGCTAACTTTTGTATCTTAGTATGTACATTTCAAGATCTCCTGTACAGATGGGAGTGCCAAAGGTGAAACAAAGTGATAGAAAGAACAGCATCAGAGGATAGTTCCAAATAGTGAATGTTCAAGAAAGAAACATTAGCTAGTTTGGGAATAATACATGATTTGTTTCAAAGAGAAGAGACTCTTGATCCAGTGGAGATATGGAAGCCAGCAGACAGAAGTATCAAGTGTGACACTGTCGAAGTGACAAGGTAGAGAAAATCCCAGTAGTCTCAATTTAAATAGGCAAAAGCTGTGTGAAGCTACACCTGTCACAACCAGAGAGGAAAAGATGATTCAGTAACTGACATGTTGATGAGAGCCAGGATGAGATTTAGGTATGTGGCTGAACAGAAAAGATTGGTCCTTGCAGAATCAGAAAGCACAGAATTGAGGATCTAAGGAGCTTTGACCTAAGTTAAAGACACATACAAACAATGTCCAGAGTTAAAAGAAGGATGATGTGATTAGAAAATATGGCATCAGAGAAAAGTGAGCTGGATAAGAGAATGAAAATTGGTTGTTTTCTGTAATTCAAGCTGAACAATAGTAAGCCACTGAGCTACAATATATTTGTTTTGTCCTGTCTTTATAGGACACCATTACCGAGAAATGACTCCAACTTAATGTTTAACATAACAAGGCAAAAATGAAAGTTCTTTCAATAAAATGTTAGAATTAAAAAAAAAAACCCACAAAAAACAAACAAACAAACAAAAACTCTTTTCTTTTTTTCCACTAAAATCCTATTAGCTTAGAGACAGAAAAAATTTGCAGAGCCCATCTCCAAACTAGCAAAAATTAAAGCATCCTTGAGGCAGTTTAAATTTAGCAGATGTTGATCACTGAGGGATTAAGAGTACTTCATAATTCCTTTTCCTTTTACTTGAAGGCTGAGAATGAAGGCAAGAACAGTGATACATTTTCTTTCCCAAGGTAGTCATGTGAAGGGAAGGTTCACTGTTCAACTTTTTTTTTTTCTTTTTTTTTCCATCTATTTTTCCATCTATGAGGAAGCAAACAAGTAAATCCCTTTTGTTCCCTTAGATGACTTTAACAGCCTCCTAATATCCTTTTGAAACTGTTGGATATATAAAAATGTTAGAGATCTCAGGGCTTCTTGGATGAGCTTCCTGAAACACCTCCTGGATAGTAAATAAGTTGGTCTTTAAATCCTTAAATTTTGCCTTTCATGCCAATGGCTGAATATTTTCTGTTCTATCGCTGTAACTTTTTCTTAGAAATCAGAATCATTTCCTTCTCTCTTAGTTATTTCTCATTTTGTGATGGCAGGTACTTCTTCAGAAGCATTCATTTCTTGTAACTGTCCACATTTCTCTTAACTATGGCAACTGTAGAAAACTTCTAATACAAATTCCATGATTACAATACCTAATGGAACATAAAATATACATCAATTTAAGTAAGCAGCAGGATTTTAAACTGACCCTGCAACAGGCTCTCTGTGATTTGTTTTTATATATCCTAGTTTCAACATTTAGATGGTAAAGGAGCCAATTAAACCCTCTAGATTCTCATCACATTTCATTTTCTTCCCAGGAGCTTCTGGGTTTTCTGTTATGCTCGTATGTAACTTCTCACTACATGTCTGAATCCAAAGGCAGTTTCAGGTTAGGAAATCAGTTTCATCTCCTATTACATTAACCATAACTTACGAGGAACTTAGTACCTTTGAAATTAATTCCCCATAGAGACAGGGAAGGCTGAAAAATGTTTAAGTCAAACATTTTATGGAAATTAGCATTTGAAACACAAGTATGTCTACAAAAACATATTTGAAGATAGGTAAAAGTTTTTGCTAACAGGGTTTTTTTTTGGATGCTTCTGTAAAATATTCTTTTTGTCTGAAGCCTGTCGCCTTGTCAGAATTATCTGATGCTCTTGGGACAGCCCCAGAGAAACATAACTCTTTGCAAGTACAGTGGAATTTTAAGCTTCTGTAACTCCACATCTCATCAGCCCAGAATGTGGTGCAGTGCAACGTAAGAGCCTGGGTTAACAATGTAAACAACTTGCTAAACTGTCATGCTTTTTTAGTAAGCCCCAATATCTCTAACATTTGTGAAATAAAACCCAGCGGTAAGCATTAAGGGAAGATGTCACTAATGAGCTTCTGATCATTTCTAATCATGTACAACTATTCTAAACAGCAGTTTGTTATTCTTCAAAAATTTTTTTTCTGATATCTGAATGGCAATGGATACAAGTGACAAAAATGTAAAATTAAACCTTCTTTACACAGGTTCAAATCAATGGTTAACTTAATTGCATTCTAAGGCTATGTATATTTAGGTTATGTTAATATTTTCTCAGATTAGCCACAGAGTAAATATATTCTTACTGATGAACTAAGTAGTCTGTGCTTGCAAAAGAGTATTAATGTAAACTGCAATTTACTGTTATTTAAATCCACAAGCTTTGATGTGTTCTAGAGAAAATATTTAGTGATGATTTTGTTTGATAATGGGCATTCTTTTGTCACTGATTCACGATATTTTATATTATGAGACTTGAAATAAATAGAGCAGGTTATTGAGATAGTATACATCTTATGTCTTCAATAGATTTTTTCCCCACTTACTTTCAATTAAGTTATTAGCTGTCAAAGCCTAGCAAGTTCTTTGGATAAACACTTGTTTGTGCAAATGTCTGATGCAAAAGATATTGTCTGCCTTATTCTTCTTTCACAATTTTTTACTAAAGATTTAATATCCCAATACTTTTAATGCCTTCCTCTAAAGTATGGTATGAGTTGGTATGAGAAGTACGTCTTCTGTCTACATCCTCTTCCTGAACCCCAGTAATATGCATAGATGCATTCCTTGTGCATGCTACCATTCTGGGAGAGCTGGATTTTTTTCCACTTATTACCCAGCAATCCTAGTTTCCATGAAGATGAAGTTTAGATGTGGATCAAGAAAGTAGATATTTTGATTCCAGTTTTTTCTGTATGAATTGTCAAGGTGCCAGCCCAGCTGAACAAGCTCACAGCCTGAAATAAAATCTTTAAGAAAATTTTATCTTAATAAAGAAAGATACAAAGTGTATTAATACTGATAGAAAACAATGTATTAATCACTAAGATTTGCAAAACTTTTTTTTCATCTCAGTATTAATTATACATAATTTTAGATGTATCTAATGCCGAACTGCGTTTAAACATTTTATTATCGGAACTGTAGGAAACCGAGATGATGGGCTGTGCTTGTGCAAGGTGAGTGTTACATTTGTAGCTATTTTTTTTCTTTTTTTGGAAAGTCCATAAGTAGAAACTCTAGGAAATCAATTTTAGTATCTAACCAATTCTAACAGTAGGAAGTTTTTTGTCTCTTCCTTTCTTACCTCTGCTTCTCTTTTCAAAAATTCACCTTTCATAGGATTCCTCTGAGGAGTTCATTTCTGAAACAAAATCGTTGGTGTCTCATTTTTTTCATGTTATTATAAAGTCATTTTTCCTTCTTTGTAGGTATGTTGAATATAATGACCTATTCATTTTTCAGTAACCATTCAGAAATGCTGAATATTACCTTTGTCCATTTTTTGACTCAGGAACTCCTTTCCCTCCTAAGTATTGTTCAGAATATGAGATATTAACAGTGATGAAAATAGCTATTGCAAAATGTTTCGTGTTGTGTCCAGTCTTCTGTTGATAAATTTCTCCATAAGATATGGAGAAACCCTTCCCTTCCCTTCCCTTCCCTTCCCTTCCCTTCCCTTCCCTTCCCTTCCCTTCCCTTCCCTTCCCTTCCCTTCCCTTCCCTTCCCTTNTCTTCTCTTCTCTTCTCTTCTCTTCCCTTCCCTTCCCTTCCCTTCCCTTCCCTTTCTTTTTTTTTCTCTAAAGCATATAAACTGCTGTGACTAACATACATATTTCTTTAAAACTGAACAATTATTTCATTGTGTGAGATTGTTTCAGAAGTTATACTGTCATCTCTAAGATAAGATGAATTATATCAGTCGTATATATGTTTCCCCTATTTTCAATAGTCATAATAAACTTCATTGAAAATAATAAATACACATGGTAGAAAATCCCTCTGTGAAGTATGGGCTTAAATGAAAAAAATCTATGGGTCACATACTGAAGGTAATGTAATCAGTTTTACAAAAATAGAAAATGACAGACTATTTCTTTCTTCACACACAAAAATATTTCATCTCTGCCTATAAAGGCAGTATAATCTGCCTTTCATTTATAAAGCAAGTATGCCTCTGGTCTTACATTTCTTGGAGAAAGCTGATTCCCTTTACATGTCTTTTTAACAGATGATTACAATCAGAGTCCCATGTAATTCTGTAGCTGTTTTCAGAGAAGAAAGCATAATCTAATAACTTCTTATTAAATCTTTAGTTCCTTAGGAATGCTTTTGAAGGATATTCAAGGTAAACCATTTCATTTTGCAGCTCAGCTGCTGGTTACCGTCATCTTTCCTAATGAAAATTTATTTCAACCCAATACTAGATTCACTACTTGTTACATTTGGTTGTTTTCTGAATAGGAGAATTTGTATGTGCTTATTAAAATCTCACCAGAGACTATATGACCTGAAACAGATTGCTTTATTTCTTTCATAAATCAAAAGTTTAACTCTTTTCTGCCTGAATTCTACCCTTTAAAATGGGAAAATGTTTTTTCTAAATGCGCCACACTTGCTTAGTACTTCAGTGAATTATGCAAATGACATTTCCATTGACAGTAATGTATATATGAATGCCAATTAAAACCTTTGTCCTTAAGAAAAAAAATTCTTTGCTTTGGCAAAGTTTCTTTTTGGGTGCACCAATACTCCTCATATAAAAGGATAACACTGCAAAATTTCCAAGAGAAAATAGCTCTTTAGGAGCTAGGAACAATACTTGAAGGAAGCATATGTATTTGTAGCAAGTCATTTTATAATCAGAATACATATAAAAAGAATTAGAGAAATCATTGAAATAAAGAATTTTCTCATAAATGAAATGGTGACTTGATGAAGTCCCGCAGATAATGAGATACTTGGTTTTAGATCTTTTAGGAAATCATAAAATTACAAGAACTGCATTTCATTTTTTTTAACTGAATATAGTTACATATATATATATATGTATGTACAATATATCTTTTTTCACTCTGAAATAAGAGTAATTTGGAAGAAAGTCAGAAGTAAGTAGTTTTAAGAGTCATGTATGGACTGAGTCCATTGAATCTATGCATCTGCCCCCCCAGGAAAAGCACAAGGAAGCTCTAACATTTTCAGAATGGGATGCTGAGATATTGTGTACCTCTGCTGCATAGTGGAAGCTTCCATTCACCAGTCCTAGTGAGCCACTGCAGAGCTTATGTGCCTGGAATTTCTCTGACTCAAACTTGGAGGGCCCCATTCCTTGCAGCAGCTCTTGCATGCACCATCTCTATACCTATGGACTTTCAATTGTCAGTGCGTCTTTGTGCTGTCCCACAACCACTAACTTTGAAACCGACAAGTTATTTAGTGAGCTTGAAAAAGGACCTCAATTGCTGCCGGAATCCTGAATTATCTCATTAGAAGCTTACTCAAACAAGTTTGTTTCCATGAAGCTTTCATTTTATATTTTCTAAAATAACCAATCCAGCAGACAAACAAGCAAACTAACAAACAGAAAAAAAAACCAATAACAACAACAAAAAACCCACAACAAGCAGACACCACCACCAACAACAAAAACTGATGCAAACTCCCTAATACGCTGTACCCAGGCGGCCAGTGTCAGAGATAGGATCTGGATCTGAAGTTCTGAGTTCCATCAGTGAGTTTTTGCTTTCTTTTGGTGGACATTACACAGACAAATACCATGAGGAAGACCGTCTCCAGTCTTCCTGCCCTCTCTTTTTCAAGCCTTTGGCTTTGTGCTAACATTTCTTACCCCACTTTGTCTTGAACTAAGTACTGAGCAAAAAACATAATCAGCACAAAATTCTGATGTTATGACTACTGGTTTTTCAGTTAGGGGTCATAGTCTAATTTGTAGATCAGATATTATACATTTCTGTGTTTCTGTTTTCACAGAATCACAGAATGGCCCAGGTTGGAAGGGACCTCAAGGATCGTGAATCTCCAACCCCCCCACCACAGGCAGGGACTGTTCATTTCATTTCATTATTGATCTAGACAGGCTGGCTGCACAGGATAAGGATACTATTTGCTTCCACAGAGAGGCGCTTCTCACAACTGTAGGCATCCTTGCTACAGTTGATGCAGCTGCCACTTCATGGCTCTGAAGTGCAAGTGTTGCTCACATTGTGGAGTGCTGGAATGAGTGTTTCTAGATAAATCCATGCTCCAGAAGAAGAAACCGCACTGCGTGAGATGCATAACTCTAAAGGTGACAAACAGCTTTTGGAAAAAAGGAAAAAAAGTCAAGAAAGTTCCAGAGAACAGCTACAATAAAAAATCTAATCATTTCATTACAAAACACATTCAGTGTTCAACTTTTGTATTTGTTAACATATTTATCATTCTCTTATTTGAATACTTTGATGATCTTTAATCATGAAGGACGTTTTTAAACAGATTGAATGTCTAATGCATACTACTTGTATACAAGCCATCATTTCTTGTCCAAATTGCAATCAAAAATAAGAACAGATCACTTTGTTTTTCTAAAACATCACCATTTTTTTTCTGAGGTTAATCACTTGAAAAATATTAAAAAGAATTTCTTATGAGCTTTACAAGTAATAGGAAATATTAACATTTAAATCACAGAATTTCCAACAGATCTGGCTATGTAGTTACATATGTACCCTTATGAAGGACTGGTCCTTCGTTAATCTGTGTTACGATCTCTGTTATAAATAAATAAATAGGTATGTTTATTTTACAAATTAAATATTATATATTCTAGTGTTAATGTTTTTACTGGAAAAAAAAAAAAAATAGGCTCCACTGGCCAAGATTAAAAGTTAGAGTTTACTCCATTCTTAAACTGAACATCTGTGATCAAATATATTCTTGGCTTGCTGAATAGCAGTTTGCATTAGGGCTTAACATTATGCTATATGTACTAATAAAATAAGTTTTCTGACACATTTGTCAAACTGCGTCTGAGTTACAGCTACTACCCGCAGGCACAGAGAGAGTGCATTCTCTTTCAGAACTGATGTGCAGAGGTTGTGGTTTTGATTTGTTTTCTGAGAAGACAATAAAAAATCTGCTGATAACAGTTACAGAACAGGAGAAATCTCCAGAAAATCATTATTTAGGCATTAACCATGGAAAGCCTTAAAGTAACACAGCTGCGTTAGGAAAAAGGGAGAGAAAAACATACTGTTTTCTTGAATATGGAGAGAAAGTACACATTGAAACATAAGGAAGCAGTGCAACATGAATAAATAAAAAGCATGAATGTTTAACATAGTATTCGGGAAAGATAATACGTTTTTAAATTTGTTTTCTTTATTTTCATGAATTTAAATAATTAGAGGAACAAGAGGAACACAAGTTTCTCACTATCTACTTAGCATTTTTGAAAAAGATCTAAAGTCTTCTCTCCAGTTTCAGCTTTATAGCTTATCCAGATATGATGAACCACAAATTGATTAGTTTCATTTACATGAAAACCACAGGTACCAAGTCATCTTCATAGCTGCCAGACCTACATTAATATACTAATGGTGACAGACAACAACAAAGCTTGTTGTGAGCAGCAAAGGATGTAATGCAAAACAGGGAGGAGTGGCAGATATGTGAGGGGGTTATGCCATCCAGAGGAACAAGGACAGGCTGGAAAAATGGACTGAGGTGTGCCTCAGAAAGGACTACAGTAAGAAATGCAAAGTCCCACACCTTGGGAGAGACATTACCAGGCGCCAAAATTTGTCAAGTACCACCCATATGCAAAACAGCTTTGCAGAAAAGGACCTAGTTGAATGTGAGCAAGCAATGTTTTCTTGCTATAAAAAATGCCACTGGCAAACTGGGCTGCATCAGGAGGACTGTCACTTGGAGGCTGAGGGATTTAATCTATACCTTCTCCTTGTTTCTGGTGAGGCCACATGTGGAGTACTGGATCCAGTTCTGGGCTCCCTGTTACAAGAGAGACATGGACATACTGGAAAAATGTATTTAATGTCAGGGTGACCAAGCACTGACACAGTTTGCCCAAAGAGGTCCTCCTTGGAGGACACTAGAGCAACCATCTCGAGGTGTCTGTGCTTGAGCAGAGCTGCCTCTCAACTTCAACCATCCTCTAATTCTGTGACACTGGAGATGTAGTGCCTTGAAACTGAATTACAATTATCTTCTACGGCTACACTTGATATTGTTGTGTACATATTCTTGACTGAATTGCCAGAAGGAGTAAAACAGCAGAAACTTCTTCATTAAGAGAATTGGTCATGAGTCCTGTGTAACTAGGGAGCAGTTATAAATAAAACCTCTTGACAGTTTAAAATTTTTCCTGGCAACACTTTTCATCTTTTAGAAATCACTGAATCTATCATAGCAGTGATTTACTACTTATCTGCTATTAAAACATTTGCTCACAAAGACATTTTGGATTTTCATTTCCCGATAAGTAAATAAAAATCTTCCACAGAACAGAATACATGGCTTTGCTCATGTAATTTTATTAGCTTATTTCTCTGTTCCCTCTTTGATGCCATTAACTTTTTTTGCCTTCATTAGATTCAGTTCATTGGCTCCTTTTTTTCTCCTTCCAAACATTCCTTCATTTTATGTTGGATGTACCTTAAGTTCTACCTCAGTTCAGGTTTGGCTTACATTTTTTTAATAAATTAATTTTACTCTTTTTTTTTTTTTTTTTCTTTTTAACACATCTGGATGCAGTACTCCATGCGAGGCCTCACCAACGCAGAGTAGAGGGGCAGATCATCATCCTTTGATGCAGCCCAGGATATGATTGGCTTTCTGGATTGCAAAGGCACATTGCTGGCTCATGTTCAGCTTACCATCCACCACTACCCCCAGGTCTTTTTCGACAGTGTTGGGCTCAATCTTCTTGTTCCCCAGCTTATATTACTTGTGGATGTTGCCTCAACCTGGGTGCAAGACCTTGCACTTGGATTTACTGAATCTCATGAGATTCACTTGGGCCCAATTCTCAAGCTTGTCTAGGTGTCTCTGAATGATATCCCGTCCCTCTTGTGTGTCGACCTCATCCCACAGCTTGGTGTGATCAGCAAACTTGCTGAGGGTGCACTTGTCCCCAAAGTCAATGTCATTGATGAATATGCTAAAGAGCATTGGTCCCAGCACTGACCCCTGCAGGACATGGCCCATCACTGATCTCCATCTGGATATTGACCCATTGAACACCACTCTCTGGACTCGATCCTGCAGCCAGTTCTTCATCCACTGAACAGTCAACCAGCCGATATCTTTGTAATTTGGAGAGAAAGATGTTGTGTGGTACCAGATCAAAGGCTTTACTGAAGTCCAGATAGATCACATCAGTGGCTCTTCCTTTCCTGTTCCGTCTTTATCCACTTTTTCTCTATTCATGGCAGGAGCTTTCATTTGTCTCCGTCTTCTCCCTCAGCTTTGTAAGCATGTTTTTGTTTCTCCCTCCTGATCTAATGATATTTCATTTTTATTTTCACTCAGGGATTAACATGATTTGAGATGTTGGTGCAAAATAAGTAATATTAAATTATGCATTATAGGAATACTTTATAACGCTCATATGCAGATATGTGGGCATATTTTTCAGTAATACTGCTTGATACTGATTCAGCAAAGCTCACTATAAATGATTTTTCTGACAACTTGATGTTTTCAAGTGTCATGTTTTATATTGTCCCATATTCAGCTTCCCTGTGTTTTCTGGAGTATTAAATAACCTTGATACACTCTGCAGATGATCTGGGTAGTTGTCCTCAGGGAGATGGCTGTGAGGATAGTGATGGCTGTGAATGATAAGGAGGAGAAAAGAGAAAGAACTCTTTTCTCAGTGAAATTAAGTTCTGGCTCCAAGGCTGTCTCAAAAAANAGAACAGACTTCTTTCACTACATCACTATCTTCGTTACTCTCCACTTCATCCTTAAAGTTTCTTCAGCAGCAAAAAGCATTAGTTGCCAGCTATCATCATTTCTCAAAAATTATTGAGTTTTATCCAAAAAATACAAGTATTTAAAAACAATAGAAATATTTTGTCAGTGCTCTATCTAATTGTAGTGAATTTGGGAAATCATAATTTGCCTCTGCTCAGTGCCTGTTTTAAGGTTTTGCTTCTGCTCAGGTTGTAGGATGACATAAAAAATTCTCCTGACACAAGAAACACGAGAAAACTTGTGCCAGCTGTGCCATATATCTTCCACAGAAATACCACAGTCATGATTAAAGTTCATCTTCAATATTACTCAATGGTTCTGTGTCAGGGTGGAGGCCGGTCACAAGCGGTATCCCTCAGGGGTCGGTCTTGGGACCAGTGCTCTTCAACATCCTCATCAATGACATAGATGATGGCATCGAGTGCACCCTCAGCAAGTTTGCGGATGACACCAAGCTGAGCGGTGCAGTCGATACGCTGGAAGGAAGGGAGGCCATCCAGAGGGACCTGGACAGGCTGGAGAAGTGGGCCCATGAAAACCTAATGAGGTTCAATAAGGCCAAGTGCAGAGTGCTGCACTTGGGTTGGGGCAATCCCAGGTATTTATACAAACTGGGGGAAGATCTCCTTGAGAGCAGCCCCGCGGAGAAGGACTTGGGGGTCCTGGTAGACAAGAAGCTGGACATGAGCCAGCAGTGCGCGCTTGCAGCCCGGAAGGCCAACTGTGTTCTGGGCTGCATTAAAAAAGGGGTGGCCAGCAGGGAGAGAGAGTTGATTGCCCCCCTCTACTCAGCTCTTGTGAGGCCCCATCTGGAGTACTCCATCCAGGCCTGGGGCCTCCAGTACAGGAAGGACGTGGAGCTCTTGGAGCGGGTCCAGAGTAAGGCCACGAAGATGATCAGAGGGCTGGAGCACCTCTCCTATGAGGAAAGGCTGACAGAACTGAGATTGTTCAGCTTGGAGAAGAGAAGGCTCCGGGGAGACCTCATTGCAGCCTTCCAGTACTTGAAGGGAGCATATAAACAGGAAGGGGAACGGCTGTTTATGAAGGTGGATAGAGATAGGACAAGGGGGAATGGTTTTAAACTGAGACAGGAGAGGTTTAGGTTAGATATTAGGAGGAAGTTTTTCACTCAGAGGGTGGTGATGTACTGGAAAAGGTTGCCCAAGGAGGTTGTAGATGCCCCATCTCTGGAGGCATTCAAGGCCAGGCTGGATGTGTCTCTCGGCAGCCTGGTCTAGTGGTTGGCGACCCTGCACATAGCAGGGGGGTTGAAACTAGATGATCATTGTGGTCCTTTTCAACCCAGGCCATTCTATGATTCCATGATCCATACAGGCACTAATGAAAAAAAAATTATGCCAGCTTAATTAGTTATTTCTATTGTGAAAACTCAGACACAAAATGTAGAATTGATCTACTCTACATTCATCAATCAAAAGATTGCAAATACTTAATTGAAAACAGATTTGTTATCAATCAAAAGATTATATTTTAAATATTTAATTGAAGATGGCTTCCTCTGTGGTCCTATTCCCACGTTTCTCACTGTTGTCAGTGTAAAGGCTAAGGCATTTCTAGAAAAGACTTCATTCTATCTTAGGACGTTTGGGATGAATTGGTCTCCTTTAAGAGACTGGACTAAACTAAACATTTTAGGTCATTATTGTTTTTTCCATTTTATTAAATGTTTTATATGTTCTAACAGTTTTATATGTTAATATAGCAATGAACAATAATTTTACTATCTATGGATATAATCTCTGTAAATAAGTATCATGGATTAAATTGTACAGTATAACTCACTAGTTTACAAGTAAAACTCACTAGTTTACAAGTAATACCATAAATAAAGGAAGTATGCTGATTGAGTAAGTTCATATATTTAAAGATAATACTAAATAGAAACTCTCAGAATATTTAATGCAACTTTACATTAAGTGATTTTAGAATAAAACCTGAGGCACTTTTGAGGTAAATAAATAAATAAATAAATGTATTCTGTATTGATGTTGTTTCATTATAATATTTAAATTTTCACCACAGTTTCCATGAGTGCTTGTATCTCAGAACAGATGTTGTCCCAAAGGAGGTGTTGTCTGAGTAAGACTGACACTGAATCTTTAATTCCTGTACCATAATAAATACTTTAAAAGAGACTGCTTCTGTATACATCTGAATAAAAAATACAATGACATAGGTGGATACTTGTCATTGCATACAGTGTGTGACACTTCAGACAGCAAAGTTTGACTACTCTTCCATAAAATATGGCAATTGTTACAGAATAATAAACTTGTGTCTTGTGCCTTGATGGCCTTTCCTCTTGTACGCCTAAATTTTATCTATTTGATACTCTCATTTCCTTGGAAAGACTAATATTGCAGTAGCTCTCATAAAGTACTGGTTAATAATACAAAACAGTTCATCTCCTGTGGGTTGATTTTGTTTCTCCTGTACTAGGAGTCAGGCATGTGACTCACATGACTGAAATTTTGTGGATGATGACAATGACCAGGCAGTTCTGATATCAGTCCTTCTGTCTTTCTTCCACATTACTGTCCTGATGTTTTTCTGCTTATTTATTTATTTGTCTGTTTGTTTCTTTCTTTCCTTTTTTACTTATTTATTTACAATACTTTATTCTTCCCAGTATTTTTAGGCAAAGCCTGAGGTCGAATTTAATGAAGAGTACTGTACTTTTTAGTGAATGCCATGATGCTGGGTATTACAGGACTGAAGTATCTTTGTGGAGTTAGTTTTATGCTTTTCTTATTCTGTTTCCAGTGTAAAAATGCAGTAGATATTATTTTTGTCAACAGTTCAGAAAAAGAGGAAAGATTATGATATGATCGGTTAGTACACTAATCAAAATACATAGTATCAGAAGTAGATAAGATAAATAATGGGAAAACACACTCAACTGATATGAGCAAAGATTAATATACTGAATCAGAGTTACAAAGATATAGTTTCTAGTAAGTCTTCATCTTAAAACACAAACATATCTTGAAAATCCTTCATAAAATTCTTGTTTGTTATCTTTGCATTAACCTTTAAATCAAGGGAATAAGTATTTTGATAAATGTTCTCAAGATATCCCCGACAGTAAAATAAGCTCCTAACTGTAAGAGTCAATTTGAGTTCAAATCCAGTTTTCTGTAGTGTAGAACCTTCAGTAACTTCTTGCTGATGTTATTGTCTTTGTCCCTGTTTGCATTTCATCTTGGATAGCTGTTTCTAGCCGAGGTAGCAGGAAATTTAAAGATGGAAGAGCAGATCTGAGAATTTTCTTCTGTTAAGATTGCTTCCACATCGGTCTATCAGTCTTTCCTTAATGACAGATAGATTTTACTGAAAGGATTTGCCTTTTGCTGGAGACAGAACTCTTATCCGAGCACCTGCCTGGCTGTTGAGACAGCATCCACAGCTTTGTATCTTTTCCAAGATGTCTGAAAAGTGTGAGAAGGATGGACTGAACCAATCTCTTAATTGCGTTTGATCTAAGTTGCTGGTTTAATCTGACTGTTGTATTTAATAAAATAATGAAATAAATGTCTGAAATTATATTTATGCCTCCATATGATGGGTTTAAATTATTGATAACAGTAGTCAGACTTCACAACAGTTGTATAGTCTTAAAAATGGCTCTTATACCATCACAAAAAATATTTATCCACACAGAAATTATACATATATTATTGTAACTGTTCACATAGCAGATTGCAAAACTTGATAACTCTGCATTTCTATAATATATTTACCTTTTGGGAGTTTTGTTGATTCAATTCCTCAGTGAACTAGCCACTAAAAAGTCTCAGAATTATAATTAATCAACAATTAATGAAACACATTATTATAGATTGTTACTGACTAATGAAATAAGTGCCACATAATGGACTAAGATCTAAAATGCTTTGATGTTTTTCTGATATCATATCCTTTTTAAAAATATGTTTTCATAGACTATTTGTAGGAAGCAAATTCAGTTCAGTTATACTCTTTCACTTCAACTGTAACTGAATTTACCTGACTGTGCTTCCATATTAGCCTATGAGATTTTGGAGAGAAGATAAGGTCCACCATTTACTATCATAAAAGAAACTTCAAAAATTGTTGTGTAAGCCTAAATACATTATTTTTTTTTCTTATTTTATTTCTTTGACACTATAAAGTTAATATTTGTATGTATTTTTCAAATATGATCTTTCATTTCAATTTCAGATCTTTCTTGTTTCCCTGCATGTTTCTTTCATCTCGCTAATGGCACTGTTCTTCTGCCTGGACTGTTTCTGAAATTGCAATGTACTTTGCATTCCAAATCTACAATACAATATATATTTTACCTTTCCTACTTGTAGCTAATTGCTACTTTATTTATTGTTCTACAGAATAAACTGAAGACTCTTACCTAATTCTGAATATTAATATACATATAAATAAGACGGGATGATGAAATGTACCTATGAGCAGCTGCACACCACAGATATCTTTCTCCCCAACCTCTCCTCTCTGGACTGGCAGCAGTCTCCCTGCTGGAAAGAGAATTCAAGACCTAACAAATGCTGTGAGTGGAAAGGTGTGTATAAGGAGCACAACTGAGTGTGTGAGAATCAAGAAGAATAAAATCATTATTTTTATTTATTTATTTATTTATAAACCACAGTATCTAGATCCACTATTGTCTGTCTTCTACTTTGTTTTGACTGTGACAGCAGGCAAGAGATGCTCCCCTTACATCTGGCCCCATTAATTCTATCTATCGTAAGAGAACTGTAGATCAGGAGACAAATATACAGTTTAACCATAGAATATCAATTAATTTATTAATTGAAGAAAACTCGTTGATATTTAATAATTTAACATGTATAAAACATAATTACTGTCAAACTCACAAAGTGTAAACTAAGAGAAGATATCCATAGTCTGAAAAGTTACGTCAGAAATCCACCAAAAACTTCAAGAAACACCAGCCCTCCTGCTTTGGCTCATCGTAACATCCATGTCATGCACAGGAGGCACCAATAAGCAAACTTTCTGTGGGTGTTAGTTTGCAGATGGTTGGCACTGTAGCTTCCATTTGTCATTCAAACTACCAACGTTTAAATAGAAATAGAAAATATCAATGTACTCAATGCCTTATTTATCAAGTTTTTTCCCTTACGATAGTGTCTTTCAATAATCACAAGTCCCTGAGATTATGATAAAGCCTAAAGCAAGAAGGACCCACAGTGGAGAATAGTCATGGTAAGGAATGCATTAGCAGACCAGAAAAATACAACTGCATGGTAACCGATGAGATGCACCAAGAAAGGGCTCTGAGGGGGCTGGCCTATGCCATTGCAAAGCTACTCTCAGTTATCTTGGAAAAGTCATGGTGATTGAAGGAAGTTTTCAGTGACTAGAAGAAAGCAAATTTCACTCTTGTCTTCCAGAAGTTCATGAAAGAGAACTTGAGGAACTGCAAGTCTGTCAACATCACATCATTGTCTGGGATGATGATCAAGCAAATGATCCTGGAAGCAATTTACAGACATAGGAAAGACACTAATGTGATTGTGATTAATAAATTGAAAAACACACCTCACCAACTTGATAAATTTATATAAGGAGATAGCTAGCTCAAAGGATGAGTGGAGAGCAGTGAATGTTACTTATGGATACTTCAGCAAGGCTTTTGAAGCCTTGCCTTGTCTGCAAAAATATTTTGGAAGATAAGCTAGTGAAGCACAGCATAGATAAGCTGGACAGTGAAGTGGACTAGAAACTGGCTAACCTATTGAGTTCAAAGGATTGCAGTGACATAAAGTCTAGCTGGAATTTAATAGAGGCTAATATTGGGACCAATACAGTTTAACATCTTCATCTTCAATCAACATAGTTATCTGGATTATGGGCTGAAGTATGCCCTTAGCAAGTTTGCAAATACAAACTTGCAGGAATAACTGATATACTAGGAGGACCTCCATAGGCTAGAGAATGAGCTGAAGAAATCACATGAAGTTCTACAAAGGGAAATGAAATGTTCTGCCCCTTGGAAGGAATGTACCCATGCATACAGGGGACTGACTGGCTGTAAGGGACTCCTCAAAGAAGACCTCAGAGGTCCTAAGGACATCAGTTTCAACATGTGTCCTTATGATAAAGGCAGTCAGTGGCATTGTGGGCTGCACTAAGCAGAGTACTGCCAGTAAGTTGGGAGACTTGACCCTTCCTCTCTATTCAGCCTTGAAGAGACACGTCTGGCATGCTGGCTCCAGATCTGTACTTCCCAGCATCAAAGACATGTAGAACTACTGGAACAAGTCCTGCCAAGGACCATGAAGGTTATAGAGGGACTGGAACATCTTAATATGAGAAGAAACTGAGAAAGACAGAATTGCTTAGTCTCAAGAAGAAAAAGCTCAGAGGGTATCTTATCAATGCATATAAATACTTGATGAGAGAGATTAAAGAGGAAACTTCTCGGTAATGCCCAGCACAAGAGGCAAAAGGCACAAACTAAGACACAAGAAATTATATTTAAATGTAAGAAAAATGCTCTATTCCTGAGAGAATGATAAAATCAGGTCAAGTTTGCTGTGGAGTGTTCATCCTTGGAAAAAATCAAACACATATTGTATGTGGCTCTGATCAACACGCTGTTGCTGACACTGCCCTGAGCATAGTTATTGGTTGTTGCACTGGATGATCACCAAAGCTGCCTTCCACCCTCAACCGTTCCTGAATTCTGTGGTTCTGTGTGGGAGCATCTGTGATCCAGAAACAAAACAGCATCAGACTGTATTAATTCTGAGGCATTTATCATAAAAAAAAAAGAATTATATTAAATGTAATTAAATATATATATATTTTCCTGCATAAAGTTTTGGTTGCTATAGAATAAGAAGTGAATATCATTCTTTTAGGTGAGTAACACACCATGGTTTGAAAACTTAAAGAGAAGAAATAATTATCATTTTCTTTGCACAGTCTTTGAATAAGGTTTATAACTCAGAACTCTGGTGGTTCAACTTATGTTTCATCTGACAAAAACTTTTCCCTGGGGTACAGTATGAAAGAACTGATTCATCAAGTGTAGTTCCCTCTCTTGGCCTTTCCTGTGCAGCCTTTTAACTGCCACTTTCCACTTGCTAGTGTTTCAATCTTGTGCACATTTAATTTTTGTAAAAAATAACAATTCTACCACTAGGGAATCTGTGTTAATACCGATTGGCTTCGATACTAATTTGACACATTTCAGCTATTCAGATGCAGCAATAAGCATTTCTGTTCTGTCTGTCATGACCATGGCAAGAACTAGTTAAAAGAACAAAATGAAGGTATTCTTCTTTTATCTTACCAGTTTCTTTCAGAGATATATTTGACACACAAAGAATTAGCCCTCTGCCATTAACGAATCATTTATATCTTAATTTTTACAAATTTAACCCTGAACATTTTCAGTAAGCTTAAACTAATTTTTCTCCTAATCATAAATGTAAAGTTTTACTCAGTATGCTGAAACCATGGAATAATATTTTTGCTGCAGAAATAAACTTTTCTGATGAACAATGAAGGTTCTATGGTTTCACAGACCTGATGGAAAAATGGTAATTTTATACTAGGCATGAGCCTTCAATCAGCTTTTGCAACAAGCTCTATTTTTAATGATCTACTAGGCATTCAGACAATTAATCATTGACATGGAGGTAAAATAACATTTGGGACATTGCAGAAGATACATCTAGATAGGTAAGCTTTACATTAAAAGTGAAAATTCATTTTGAATATGAGGGTATAATTAACATTTTCCTGTTTTTTATACTTAACACTCCGCCCAAATAAAAATTTATTCCATCTGCAAAGCAGACTAAATAATTTTAATTATGGCATTGTGCAATTGTTTCCTAATCATTAACTGCAAATTGTTCAGAAGTCTTTCAGTTAGAAACCTTTATTTAAATTCTAATGTAATTTGCAGGAAAACAACTTTATATGCCTTCCAATACAAGCCATTCTAAGATTCTGTGATTCAATCACATGATTTAATTCTACTCTGGATGCAGCTAGTACAATGAATTTATTTTCAAAGTTACTTTTTTTTCAGTATACATAGTTGGTCATTTAACTCTTTCAGCCTTTTTAGGATTGTTGAAAAATTTCTCTATTAAAAATAATGAAGCAGTAAAAACAAAATAAAATCAGAGGACAATCTTAATGAAACAGTGCATTACAAAGCCATGTTTTGAATTTTTGATATGCCTTCACATTAACAGTTCTTTGAATATTCAAGAACACTGTCAGCAAAGGATGAAAATGGAAGATCAACTAATATAAAAATCCAACTCAGTAATCAGTGTAATGTCAGCAGCTGCAAGTGGGTTTAAGAGGTTCCCTTCCACTTAGCAGTCCCTAAACATCCTCTCAACAAAAATGATTTAGCAGTGATGCCAAATTAGTGGTTTGAGCTGGGTTAAAAGAGAGTCTTTCTTCTCTGTTCTCCCTCTTGTGTTAATATATCTGCAGGCATATATTCAGGAGAGGACATTTTCCCTTTCTTGTACACGTACATAACTAGTGTTATAGTCCATTATTTACGTCTGTGCAGAAGGAAAGACATTAAAATAATTTTCAAGCAAAGAACCTCAAAACAAACAAACAAACAAACAAACAAAAACAAAAAGGCCTGTATTTATCCCACTTGAAACAGACACAAGACTAAGTTTGAAGCGTGTTTGCTAAAACTCAGCTTGTAGTCAACATGAAGAGATAAATGCCCTTAGGGAAATAACTCAGATTCTGGTGGGTTTAATAGCTCTTTATAACTGCCTCTAACCAATGACTATTTGTCTAGAGTCACTTTCAAATGTTAAAAGGCATTTTACTTTGCTCATTTTCACCTAATTGCACAGAAAAGGGAAAAAAAAAAAACCCTAAACTTTGATTATGAACACTGTGAACTGCAAAAGTTAAATCAAATCAGCAAGAGACAGCTAAGAATATATCTAAATCTGTTATAGGTGTCTCTTTTTTCTCTCATCCCTGTCTCTTTTTCCTTTTTTTTTTTTTTAATTATTTTTAGTGAGAAAAACAGCTTTAGTTCAACCACAAAAATAGTTTGAATACCTTCTTTTCCAAGATGGGTGAAGTAAGAATTTATTTTGTTCTTACTGGATCAGCTTTCTAGCATCAAATCATCAGAATCTGAATTCTGATGACTGTAGATTCATTATCCAAAATCTGTGGTAGAAATCCTCAGGTTTCTGTCTATTTCTATTTCTACAGATCGCTGATCTTAGGCTTTTTATTCCATATGTAGAAAAAACCGAAGACCAAGTTCTCATCCCACTTTGAAAGAGTGAAGATGCCTATTTTGCAGTATTTTAATTGGCCATGCATGACCAGAGTTAGCTTATTAAAATGTTTCTTCGGGGTTTTCTTGGACATTCACATTCAATATATTTTGCTACAATTTTAATCCTGTATTTCAAAATGTTAAAGTAATTTATCTAATATTAATTTGAGATGCCTAGCAGTATGCAAACTAATTGGAAAAATACATCTGTAATACTGGGGAAAATGCTGTTTTGTCTATCTTATATGTAGCATCACATTAATAAAAAGGATGAGGAAAAACGAAACAGGAAAGGAATAAATTACTCTGAGAAAACTTCTTGAAACTGGGGAAGAATATGAAAAGAGTACTGGAAAGTTGCACTATTCATTTGAGAGGAAAGAAAAAAGAAGCTAAACATGAAGCTAATAAACTCAGACATTTTTTCAAACAGTTTTTAATATTTCTTGACTACTTAAGGATTTAATTCTGAATTTCAACAATGAGTAGCCAAATGTGTTACAGTCAATATTCTTCCCTTGACTTTACAGATAGTCAGTAATTTCTTGTTTTTAAATGTTTTCCAAAGTGGTCCATATAATAAGGTAAATGAAACTAAGTTGTCATGAGATATCATTCACACTCATTTTCCAGATGATGCTTTTCCCTGACAAAACAAAATAAAACAAAACAGAACAAAAAAAGAAGAAATTAAAAAAAAAAAAAAAGAAGAAAACAAAACACAGACATGAATTTCAAGCATTTTTTGAGGCTGACTAATGCAGGAAGAGTTTAAATTAAGAAAAAAACTATGTGTTATAAATGGTTTAGATCATCAGACCTGTAGAGTGAAGGGGTAGATATAGCATGTAGTATATTTTTCCAAGTCATCTAGTCAAAAATGTCTGTTCCGTAGTGTTAACATGGTGCTAGCTGCTCATTAATGCCAAGAGGAGCAAAATATAAAGTTTCCTGTTCTATCTGAGCAAGCGGTGGTAAGAAGATATTTTAGGCCTCTGGATTGCAAAGAGGAAGGACTTTCCATTAATGACACTTCTGTAAATTAGAAGACAGAAAACAGTTAATAGTAATTGAAAGCAAGGAATGAAGGAACCCTACTGCCCCACCTGTAACTCAATTTAGAACAGTGTTGCTCTTGATTCTTGAATGTTTCTTATTTGTTTTGTTGTTGCCCGCTTTTAAAATTTGTTTTATTTATTTATTTATATTTTAGTGATATTCTTACTCTCATTATAAGAACATAAATGCTGTATATCTGCCCTCACCTAACAGGGTTCCCAATCTAACTGACTGGGAGAAAACCTCAGTCTGAGAAATCCACATTTTAATATAGTTGATGGCAAAGTTATAGGTGGCTGCTAGAAAATTACATACAGCAGTGCAGAGAGGCTCTGGTAGAGAAAACCGTGCACTGGATTGATGACTTGTGACTACAAGCAGCTCCTCAAATGCTGTTACCTGAATGACAACAACTTTTTTTAAAATCACTTCAGTTAAATGACTTATATCTGCAACATTCCATGGTCTCTCACAGCTTTCATCCTCCTCTCAGACTGATTTGTAGTCTAAAATGATCAAGTTCCTTTAAAGCTTTTTAATAGGAATTTAAAGTGTATCTGAGTGCTCAAACTAGGTCAGTGCCCTCAATTGCCAAAGTTCGATGGAAAGTTAAAAATAGATGTTGGGTCACTGTCAGCATATATAGCAAGAAAATAGGATCTTTGGCACTGAAAAGGAGAAATAAACCACTGCTGATGTCATTAAACCTATTAATGAAGACATAAATACACATTCTACTTAACTATAGAACTGTAAGACAAAATTGCACAGCAATTCAAGTGCTAACATTGCTTTGTACTGCCCACAGTATTACTGCTTCGATTTTATATTACTGTCCAGATAACTAGACTCCAGTCCACAGCTGAGATCATTACCTGACGTATCTCTCAAAGTTTCCTTCCTAACTATCAGCTTAAGATGTTATGGAAATAAATGGTGGATTATCTTGTGATCATGAATATTTTGCATAATCCATGTGCTTCTATTTTACCTGAAAAGCTTGCTGGTAGAGAGAAACTTGAAATTACTCTATATGTATTAAGTACCATTTAAGTTCTCAGTATTACACAAAAGTTGCTGTGAAACATAACGGTTCAAGAGGTAAGGAATTTAATCTCCCTTACTCTTCAAAATATAATTCAGTCCTGTATCTATCACTCATCTTAAATCACTTTCGTGTTCAGACATGAGATACTGCAGTAGTTTAAAAGAACCAACATGTCTATGCTGAAACTACTGTACTTTTCTCTTATCTTTTTGCACACTTCTCTGCATGTACCGTAACTTTGCTTGCATAGATAGTTTTCCGTTCAACCTCCTTTGATATGTATATAATAAAAATGTAACTTCAGCCTATTTCAGTTCAGCCTATAATTTCCTAAAATTATTTTAGTATTATCAACTGTTACATTAATGAAAATCATAAAATGTACACATATTTTCAGAGCCTTAACAGAGAATTTCTATTTCTTACATCTCTATCAATACATATATCAGGTATTCTGCACAGTAGGAGCAAAACCCTATCTTAAGTGAATGTATTTAATCTTTCTTCTGGCCTTTTTATGCTCTCAGCAGCACATCAAATACTTTAAAATGTATGTGAATTTACTCTCTTTTTGGAAGATCTGATAATGGAAATGATTTAATAATCTTCTAAACTGAATTTTCTAGTACAAATGAAATGTGTCAGAATGTTTGGACAAAAGGTCTTTAGAACATGTTTAATATGATTAAGTCTACTTGTTTTTCTACGTGAGTTAAGATCTCTAAATATGATCAAAATTTTTGTTTAATGGGGTCCTCTCTTCTGTAAAATGCATCCATCTCTTAGAGATGGATAGAACTTCCTGTTTTGATCAAGTAATTTCTTTGTTCTTTCTCAGTTACACAAACATACAGTTCATGGATTTTTTTACTTATTTATGATGCGCCAAAAGCAATCCTACACAGAGAAATATATGTTTGCACAATCACACTGTACTTGAATGAGTGTCTAACATACGTAATAATTTGAAGTAAAAACGGCTAACAGATCTACTTTAAATATAAAATAATGTTAGATTTTGTGAAAATTAAAGGCATTTGGGAGAAGGGATAAAAACATATTTGGGCCTTAACTGTTGTTCAATTCAGTTTTATATTTGTGAAAAAAAAAAAAAAAAAAGTTAAACTTTGTAAACTACAGGCTGCAGGCATAAGCATAGGCAATCAATTTTTTTTTTTT
>JACDJE010000436.1:269215-288910 GCA_016647715.1 Pavo muticus
ATATATAATACTGTGGAAAATTCTGTGAAAAGATTTTGAAGAAAACAGTGTTTTTGCCATAAAGAGGTTGTACTACTTCTCAAAATTGATGAATTTCCACATTAAAGAAATGATACGTAGCAGATTAGCTACATATTGTTATACAAAATGTCTTTTGCTGGTAGAAAAGGTAACATGATTAAAAAAGAATAAAAACAATGAGAAGGGTACTAATGCTTTTGAATTGGTAACTTCAACTAAAAGAAACAACTGATACTAGAAAAAAAAAACTGGCAAATCAGTACTGCTCTACAGATTTTTCATTCTCACAACCTTCAGTTCTTGGATTAAAATGAGTAGCACCAATTTAAGTGGACAAGGTACAATTCTTAAATATAATGCTTCATAATAGTGCATTATTTTCACTAATGTAAGTTAGCATAGCACATCATTTGTAGTGTCATAACATTTAAAACCTCAACCAACATCCTTTCATCTGGAGCGTACTTATCAGATAAAGACAGTCTAATGTCCCCAAGATCTAATGATTTAATGTGTAAACCAAAGTTTGAGCAAAGAGGAGCGAATGAGTTTTTGAATGAGATTTTTCAGAATTAGAGAGCTCATTGCTGCTAGTATCAAGACTACTGTCCAAGTGTTTTTCCAAGTAGCCCCATCTTATGTCTTCACTCTGTGGATTAGAAAAAGGCAGTACTTCTGTATCTAAAACACTAGCATGAATAAAGCTGTTCCTTCATTTGTGGTAGAGTCTGTTTTTAAAGAGAAATATGTTCCAGCTAGAATGTCATTTCTCAGAACTGCCAAGTGTCTAAATGTATGACTGAGACTTTTTGTAATAGTTTTATCTTGTGATTCCCTGTTGCAGGGATTTATTGACTAACATAAATTCTCTTATGTAACTACCCTGCTACTAAAGCATGCTACATCAGTCTCTGTCTTTCTTGCTGGAGCTGTTCCATTTTAAATAAATAAATATTCACTGGGCCAGAACAAATGACTGATTGCCTCTATACACCAGTGATTAAGGCACTTGCTTGGGAAATATGAGTCAGATTCAAGCTGTATCTCCAACTGTTATTTATACAAGATGGAATAGTTCCAGCCTGTCCTTTAAATTCCAGTAGCTGTGGTAGGTCGGATGTCACTTATAAGTGCTCAGAGCCTGGTTCTAAATCAGGCAAATAAGGAATAACTTGATGTTGTGGTTTAACCCAGCAGTCAACTAAGCACCATATTACTGTTAGATCATTTCCCCCCTCGGCCAACACCCCATAGATTTATAATCTTCTGCATGGAGTCATGATTTGGAATAAACCCTTGCCTAATTCAGGCACTATTCTGGCTCTGCTCTCCCGCTCCCCATCCCCATGCAGATACAAAGAGCACAGTAAGACTATTTGATAGAACAAACTCTCAGCTACAAAACTCTTTTTTTCAACGTATTCACCACCATTAACTATGCATTTTCACCAGCAATGAGCAAGAGCTGTGCACCATGCTCATAAAAATCTGCACCAGCAGAGGTGACCCATTGTCTCTATCTCTGTTCAGCCTCTACTGCCATACCATCAACGGCTGTCTCTGATGTCATGGGCCAACATCATAAAATAGGAGGCATAACTTTCAGAGCAGCCCTCATACATGATGGAAAAACACATTATTTCTCCAATACTGAAAAGAACTTGAAAATTGAAATGAATATAGAGGTAAATTTTATCTAGTATTAATATATTTTGAAACTTATTTTATGATTTTAAAATTGTACACTTTTTAAAAGTCATTTTAAAACTAGCTAGAAAATATTACAAATCAACACTTCACTAATTCTTCAGTTTTAGTTCATTTCTGTATCAGAATGTATATTCTATCAGCAGTCTTAATAAAACAACAACAAACACGACAATGTTCATTTCAACATATTCAGAACCTGCTTTGTGGCTCTAGTTGAGATGAATGAAGAACTATCTTGTTTAATGATGCCAGCCAAAGACAGGCATGAGCTTAATCCTAGTCTGCAGTACAGACTTGGTAGGAAGTGGGAATAAACCATGCAAAGCAAAGATGCAAAAACAGATGTATTACTTGTGTAGAAATTAAACAAGTTGACACAGAAAGCTGATTAGCTGTGGTGCAGTTGTATGCTATAGCAAGAGTACTTTTTCTCTAAGGATATCAGTGAGTCTTTCTTCTGTATTTCAGTGTGCTCTGTAACTATGTCACCTGGCTTGGAGCTACCTTTAGTAGCTGTAGCACAGTAGCAGCACTATGGTATATATCCAATCAGAGCAGGAGAACACCTGGCTTGCTGCATTCCTGGTCTCAACAAAAGGAGGATTGAGGCAGCGCTACAAGACCAAGAGTACAAAAGTATCAAAATCCAATGATGTGGTCTAGTAGACTAGGAGTTTATGCATGAGACTTGATAGGCTGTGTGTACAGAGCACACACTGAAACTAATTACAGGTTGTTGAGGAACTGGAAGACAAATATTGCAAGACCTTCTTTCAAAGATTTATGTACATAGTTTGTGTACCTATTTATTTGTATTTTTATTTATGCGTATGTTTATGGACTTGGTATATATCAAAGATAAAATATTATTTGATCTAGATATTCTATGTAATTTTATTTTCTATTTTTTTATTTTTTTGCTTTTCTCAAAGCATTAGTGTCCTGCAATTTGGAAGGTGACTTGTAATGGACAGTGTTTTAAATTAGTAATTTTTAATGCACTCTGAGCCAGAAGGCTAGTCAGTAACTAGTATGATTTTACTGAGAAAATAAAGAGTGGATCATTTATATTAAAATATGCTAGCTTTCAATTTCTAAAATGACAGAAATAAATCTTTTATACTGCCTTTCAATTAAATGCAAAGCTAGTACAGTCTGCTACTGTATATTCTTCTTATCACAGGAGATTGTCCTCTATAAAAGTTCAATATTCAAGATAAAGCTGCTGGATCTAAGTGATTTCTTAGTTAATGTGGCAGCCATAACAATATTAGAGGCATCATCAGCATTTTAGCCTATGAACCACTTGCTCATTACATTCAATCAATAATCTGATAGATGTTTAAGAAACTATTTGTTTCTGCACTTAGCAAGTCATCTAAAATAGAATGTAGATGTGTACTGTCCTGAATTATACTGATACAGACTTCTAAAAGCTGTCACTGTTCCTGAAGGCTCAAGACAACAAATTCTTCATTTTAAACCAGTGAAATCAGATACATTATTTCTGAAACTCAACTATTTTTGTAACAAATATTTGATGCATTTTAAATTAAAATACTGGCTTAGATCTTCATATTCATCATAAGTATGAGTGATTTTGTTGCTGTGTTGTTGCTATTTTTCATTTAGTTTAAGAAGAAGCTAAAAACAAAAGACTGTGCTTCTGTGGTGGTGTTTATGTCTGTATTGTGGTGACACCTATATAAAAATAATTTTTTTAAAATCTTGAATAATAGGACTTAAAAATGTATTTTAGTGCCCTGCATCCTGTTCGAAGTAATCCTTTCTCCCTGAAACCTTTGTGAAGATTATAAACCTCTGAATAGTTTTAAGCAAAATAAACCCTTGCCAGTAAAGTGCTGGATAATTTTTGAGCCTGAAACAATTTTTTCTTTTCTTCTTCAGCAGAACAAGAGTGCTTGTTTGAGGCCTGAAAGTGACAACATTGTCTGGATCAGTGACATGTATCTAAGCTCAGCAACTCATTTCTAGAAAGAGATGCTTTTGTATCTCTGGATTCCTAATGTGCTACAGGGCTCTGTAATCCCTAAGAGTTTCAGAAATAGTAACTTGTACCTGTCATATGACTGGGAATACCTGTCTCTCAAACCAGAAAGTATCCCTTCAAAGAACAGTAGTATTTTTTTTTTCTTTTTATTTTCTTTTTCTGAGGCTTTACAAAATGGTACCAGCACTCTTGACAAACACAGTTTAGAAAAAAAGACTGCACAGCTGTCATATTCTCTACAGTTACTCATCTGATTTCAAACATATTTGGATATATCCTTTCTAAGAAATTATTTCCTCGTTGAACATGTCTGCTACAGAAGACCATTGTAGCAGTCACTGACAAAATTTGGAAAGACAGAAGTAAGGAACTAAGAGATTAGCTTTAGATTAACTTCTCTTGCTCTCATGGGAAACTTCATCTTGCCAGATGTTAACCGGGAACACCAGACAGCAGATACTAACAGGTCCAGCATTTACTGCTCTGCATGGATGCATGTAAGTCTATAGGTCCCAAAGAGATTTATCCCAGGTTATTCAGAGAGCTGGTCGATGTCATCTCAAGACTTCTCTCAATTATTTTTCAACAGTCTTGGGAATCTGGAGAGGTCCCTGTTGACTGGAAACTGGCAAATGTTGTTGCAGTTTTCAAGAAGAGCAAGAAAAAAGACTGGTAATTATAGGCCCATTATTCTCACTTCAGTGCCTGGTAAAATTATGGAGAAAATTATGCTGCGAGTTACTGAAAAAACAACTGAAGGATAATGCGGTCATTGGTCACTGCCAATGCAGGTTCATGAGAGGAAGGTCCTGTTTAACTAACTTAATCTCCCTTTATGACAAAGTCACCCATTTAGTTGACCAAGGGAAGCCAGCTGATGTTATCTTTTAGGATTTCAGTAAAGCTTTTGATACTGTTTCACACAGTTTTCTTCTGGACAAAATGTTCAGCATATGGCTACACAAATCATGATGCTGTCGGTGAGTAATTGCCTGATGGGTCAGGCCCGAAGGATTACAGTAAATGGAGTTACATCTGGCTGGTGGCAGGTCATTAGTGGGACTCCCCAGGGCATAAGTTTAGGGTTGATTCTCTTTAGTATTTTCATAAATTACTTGGATATAGGACTAGGAGCTGTTCGGGGTGAGTTTGCTGGTGATACTAAATTGGGAGGAGTTGTTGACTCTGTAGAGGATGGAGAGGGCTTGCAAAGGGATCTAGACAAATGTGAGAGCTGGGCAATCACCAACCACTTAAAGATTAACAAGAGCAAGTGCCAGATTCTGCACTTGGGAAGGCACAACCCTGGCTATGCATACAGGCTGGGGAAAGAGACCCTGGAGAGAAGTCTTGCTAAAAGGGATCTATGGGTCTTGATTGACAACAAGTTGAATGCGAGTCTTTAGCGTGCCCAGGCAGCCAGAAAGGCATTGATAGCCAGCCAAGGGAAGTGATTTTCCCACTCTGCCTGCACTGTTATGGAATCACCTTGAGTACTGTGTGCAGATTTGGGCACTCCAGTACAAAATGGACTTAAAAATATAAGTGTCCAAAAGAGGACTACAAAGATGATGAAGGTTCTGGAGGGGAAGACATATGAGGAGTGGCTGAAATCTCTTGGTTTGTTCACCCCAGAGAAGAGAAGACTCACAAGGTGAGTGGAGGAGCAGCGCTGATCTCCTGTCTCTGGTGACTAGTGATAAAACCAGAGGGAATGGCGTGAAGCTGTGACACAGGAGGTTCAAGCTGGATATCAGGAAAAGGTTCTTCACTGAGAGGGTTGTCAGGCATTGGAACAGGCTTTCCAGGGAAATTGTCATATCACTGAGCCTGCTAGAGTTCAAGAAGCATCTGGACAATGCTCCCAGTCATATGTTCTGATTTTTGCATTGTCCCATCTGGAGCCAGAAGTCAGACTCAATGATCCTTGTAGGTCCCTTCCAGCTCAGGATAATCTATGATTTTTGCTTTGTTGGTATTTTATTTATTTTTTTAATTGCTTAGTGCATATTAACTGTTTACATACAACGGATCAATTCTATAGAAATAAAATGGATCAGTGTACACATAATAAAAAACATTACTTTTTCCCCTAAAACCTCTTAATTTCCAAATCACAGAAGTGTACTGAAGGTAGATAGAGGAAGAAACTATTATCCTACCTCCCTTATCTTTACTAATCATCCACTGTCAATCACTGCCTGAGCCAAGATAATGTGTTACAGTAAGGTAAATATTAATATTGTTATTCTCATAAATATTAAAACTTTTTTTCTGCTGTGGACATTGTAAAGCATGTCAACTGATGTCCAGCTGCCAAGACAGAAAATTTCTTTCACAGATTATGTATTTTGGATACTCTAGGTCATAGAAATAACCCTAGTCACCTACATTTAGACTTCTGAAGCCCTGTGCTATGAATACACCACAAAACAAAATCAATATTTAGAATTTATGTTGATAAAAAAGCTGAAAAAGCATATAAAGAGAAGATTTAAATATTGAACATCAACATGAAAGCCATGCACTCTAATGTAGGTAATTCCATTTTGACTTTTGAAGTGAAAAGACTCTGAGACTGATAAATAGATTATTTTTTAATAGATTCAGCAGTTGAGCATTATACTACTAAATTATTCTAAATTGTTTTATTAGCAAGTGGATTAAACAATACTTCTTGGCAGTTTTGTCAATGGAACAGACTAACAAATGGAAAAGAAATGACCATTAAAAATAATTGACAATATTAGGACATATCAAGGAATCATAGACACTAAATGAGGGATGAAACATCTTAAGGACAATTTATATGTACTTCTGTGTACAGTTCTGTCTTATCCTGACATCATATTTTATAGGATACAACTGACATCATCATATTTTATACAACGCACCTTTGGTCAGTCTGTCAGATTTCTGGGCTTTTTCCCCTCCCAGTTCCTTGTGCAAATCCAGCTGCAAATCCCAGTGTGTTATNCAACCGTCCTCCCATTACCATTGCTACCACAAACTACTAGACCGTATCTCGTAGCTCCTCATCCAGGCGCCTCTTGAACACTGCCAGGGACGGCGACTCCACCACCTCCCTGGGCAGGCCATTCCAGTGCCTGACCACTCTCTGAGAGAAGAAGTTTTTCCTCATGTCTAACCTAAACCTCCTCTGGTACAACTTGTCGCCATTTCCTTGAGTCCTATTTGTTGCCTGGGAGAAGAGGCCAAACCCCTCCTCATTACAACCTCCCCTCAGGAAGTTGTAGAGTGCAGTAAGTTCTCCTCTGATCCTCCTCTTCTCCAGACTGAACAATCCCAGCTCCCTCAGCCGCTCCTCATAAGACTTGTGCCCCAGACCCCTCACCAGTTTCATTGACCTTCTCTTGACGCGCTCCAGGGCCTCAATGTCTTTCTTGTAGTGAGAGGACCAAAACTGTACACAGTACTTGAGGTGCAGCCTCACCAGTGCTGAGTACAGGGGGATGATTACCTCCCTGCTCCTGCTGGCCACACTATTTCTAATGCAGGCCAGGATGCCATTGGCCCTCTTGGCCACCTGGGCACACTGTTGGCTCATGTTCAGCCAAGTATCAACCAACACCCCCAGGTCCCTTTCCTCTTCACAATCATCCAGCCACTCATCCCCAAGCCTATAGCACTGCATGGGGTTGTTGTGGCCAAAGTGCAGGACCTGGCACTTGGCCTTGTTGAACCTCATCCCATTCACCTCAGCCCAGCGATCCAGCTTATCTAGATCCCTCCTGAAGGGCCTCCCTACCCTCAGGCAGATCAACACTTCCTCCCAGCTTGGTGTCATCTGCAAACTTACTGAGGATACACTCAATTCCCTCATCTAGGTCGTCAATAAAGATATTAAACAAGATGGGCCCCAGTACTGACCCCTGGGGGACACTACTTGAAACGGGTCGCCCGCTGGATTTAACTGCATTAACCACTACCCTTTGGGCACGGCCCTCTAGCCAGTTCCTTACCCAAAGAAGGGTATTCCTGTCCAGCCCACGGGCAGCCAGTTTCCCCAGGAGAATACTGTGAGAAACTGTGTCAAAGGCTTTGCTGAATTCTAGGTAGACTGCATCGACAGCCTTTCCTTTGTCTACCAGTCTGGTCACCCAGTCGTAGAAGGAGATGAGGTTGGTCAAGCATGGCCTGCCTTTCATGAACCCGTGCTGGCTGGGCCTGATCCCCTGGACACCATGGACGTGCCATGTGATCTCACCCAAGATAATTTGCTCCATAACTTTCCCTGGTACTGAGGTCAGACTGACAGGCCTGTAGTTCTCCGGGTCCTCCTTACAGCCCTTCTTGTAGATGGGAGTCACATTGGCAAGCCTCCAGTCCTCTGGGACCTCTCCAGATAACCAGGAGCACTGGTAGATGGCGAAGTGTGGCTCAGCAATCACCCCCACCAGCTCCCTCAGCACCCAAGGATGTAGCCCATCTGGTCCCATGGACTTGTGACAGTCCAGATGGAGGAGGAGCTCTCTAACTGTCTCCACCTGAATCACCAGGGGTGCATTCTGTGTATCATCCCAGACTTCCAGATCAGGGCATAAAGTGCCCTGAGGATAACTGATCTGGCTATTAAAGGCAGATGTAAAGAAGGAATTGAGGACCTCAGCCTTCTCCTTATCCTCAGAGGCCACATTCCCTGCTGCATCAAGTAAAGGATGGAAATTCTCCTTGGTTCTTCTCTTACCACTGATATATTTGTAAAGGGATTTCTTATTCTCTTTTACTGCAGCGGCCAATCTGAATTCAAGTTGGGCTTTTGCCTTCCTAACTTCCTCCCTGCATACCTTAGCAACTTCCTTGTAATCTCCCCAGGTAGCCCATCCCTTTTTTCCAGAGGACATAGACTCTCTTTTTCTTCTGGAGTCTCAAAAATAGTTCCCGGTTCATCCACACCGGTCGTCTTCCCTTACGGCTCGCCTTACGGCATTCAGGGACAGCCTGTTCCTGTGCTTTTAAGATTTCCATCTTGAGGAGCATCCAGGCTTCCTGGACCCCTTTACCCTTAAGGAGCGGCTCCCAAGGGGCCCGTGCTACAAGCGTCCTGAACTGGTCAAAGTCTGCCCTCTTGAAGTTCAAGATGGCAGTTTTGCTGGTCACTCTTCTGACATCTCCAAGAATAGAGAATTCTACAATCTCATGGTTACTCTGCCCAAGACTGTTCCCAACCTTCACATCTCCCACCAGTTCTTCAGTGTTAGTGAAGAACAGGTCTAGGAGGGCACCACCCCTGGTAGGCTCTTGTACCAGCTGCGTAAGGAAGCTATCTTCGACGCACTCTAAAAACCTCTTGGACTGCTTCTTCTTGCTGTATTGTATTTCCAGCATATATCAGGGAAGTTGAAGTCTCCCACGAGAACGAGTGCTGGCGATTGCACGACTTCCGCAAGCTGCTCATAGAATGCCTTGTCCATCTCTTCATCCTGATTAGGTGGTCTATCACAGACCCCCACCAAAATGTCATCCCTTCCCCCTGATCCTTACCCATAAACACTCAACTTTATCATTCCCAACCCCAAGCTCTTGAACATCAAAACAGTCTTTAATATAAAGGGCCACACCACCACCCTTCCTTCCTCATCTATCCCTTATGAAGAGCTTGTAGCCATCCATCACAGCACTCCAGTCATGGGAGTAGTCCCACCATGCTTCAGTAATAGCAACTAGGTCATAGCCTGATGCACAATCACTTCCAAGTCCTCCTGGTTTTTGCTGCATGCATTGGTGTAGACACACTTCAGTCGAGTCATCTGCCTCACCCCCAGCTCAACCATCGTTCCCCTAGGCTCATCTCTTGTGAGGCATGTTTTGTCCCCTTCCCCCATCATAGCTAGTTTGAAGCTCTTTCGATAAGCCCCGCTAGCTCCTGCGCTAGGATTCGTTGCCCCCTTTGAGATAGGTGGGTTCCATCGACAGACAACAGGCCAGGGGCCGAGTAAGCTGCCCCATGATCAAAGAACCTGAAGTTTCTGGCTCGACACCAGCCTCTGAGCCAATTATTCATTGCTAGCGCTTTCCAAGTCAGCTCCGTGTCCTTCACTGCCCCTGAAGGTATAGAACAGAAGATCACTTGAGCTCCCGCTCCTTGAACTAAGCACCCTAAACCCCTGAAATGTGAGGTTTACAATAAAGGTGAAAGGAGGATGCTGACATCGGTAAAGGATGCATTGTTTGAAGTGAAGTTGGAGGCTAAATGCTGTGGTCATGCTAGAATCATTCCCTATTTGTGAAGATATGACTGTGCTGCTCACTCACTGAAAGGTAAGATCAGTGCATTTGAACTGGCACTAATCTACACACAGTGACTTTGCAGTAACGCACTGAGTATTTCTTAAAATACCAATAAGGGGAGATCTTTCACAAAGTGCAACACTCATATGGTGAATCCAATCTCTAATAGAATTTGGTCATTCATTGTCTGGTTGATGATCAGAATATCCATTCCAAAGATGCAAAGGCATCTTTGGTTAGGCCTGATGACACCCCGCATATTGCTGCCTTGGTGAATTCTGGAGCTTGCTAGAATAGGCTGCCCAGAGAAGCTGAGGCAGCCCCATCCCTGGAGGTGCTCAAAGCCAGGATGCATGGGGCCCTGGATAGAGTGATCTAGTGGAAGGTAAACTATGGCAGAGGGCTGGAATCAAATGATCTTTAAGGTCCATTCCAGCCTAAACCTTTTTATGATTCTATGATTCTATTAATTCTTATGATCAATTGGCTCATAACATTGTATGACTGTCCTGGTTTATGTAGGATCTGTTTCTGCTGACTAGCTTATACTAAATGCAAACCATCTCAGGTGCTCTGTAGTCTAACTAACATATCTTAAATACTACAGAAGACTGTAAGAGATTATTATTTTATACCATTGCCTCAAAGCTTGCTGAGGAACACTGATGGAAAGTCCAGGCAAGTCCTGGGCATAGGTTGAGAAATCTTTTGTCTGAAGGGCACAGATGGACAAGGCCAGGGGCAACGAGAGAGAGATAAGCTGCAGATTAATGGCTGGGAAGCGGTCTTTTGTGTGGGCTTATCTCGAAGGAGATGGCCCTCTCAGGAGGTGCTGCACATGACTCTTACCCAAGCGCCCAGGAATGTCATGTAGGCAGAAGAAGAAGGATAAAAAAGGGACAAACAACCATGGTTTTTGGGTTTTCTGACAACAGATTCCTCATGAAGAAGAACAAGGAGGTTTCTGACATGAGAAGCCTCACGACCTGCCTCTCTCCCTCCTGGACTTGCTCTGCGCTCTACCTGCTTGCTTCCTAAGGCCAGCCATGCTGCTGCTGCTGCTCTCTCCCGAAGAAGAAAGGTGTCTGCCATCAGATTCCTCACTATGGAATGCCTGCATGCTGATGGACTCTCCTGGGCCTGCTACCAGAGACCTGCTGCTTCCTCCTGGACTTACCCTGCGGCTTCTTCCCGGACCTACCTGGTACCTGCACCTTCTTGCTGCCTAAGACTGGCCACGCTGCTGCTGCCCTCCTCCCCTGAACCTCTGCCCCGGACCATCAGACAACAGGACATCTGCTGGATCCTGGTGGTGACTATCCCCGCTTTACACAATTCTTGCTTCTTTCCTATCTTTTCTATCACCTATCTTCCCTGCCCCATATCCCTAAGCAATTAGGATTTGTAATAAACCTGGTCAGACCAACATTTGAACCGTTGTTTCTTAATCTCACATTGGGTATACATACATTAAAAGAACCTCATCTCCCTCCTATAATTTGGAGCGAGACAAAGACTGTTCTATGTTCATCAGTGTTCTAACCCAGTTAATTCCACCTCACTTTCCCTTTAAAAAATTATAGAATATTAAAATGCAGAAGATTAAATTACGCTGCTTTTTCAGGCTGAGGAGTCATTAGTAAGGCTAAAAAATGTCTTAGCCTCTGGCACCTCTGGAGAGCATCTAATCTAGCATCCTTCTCAAAGCAGAATCAGCTAAAGGAATTTACTCAGGGCTGTATCTGCTCTTCTTTACTTCCCCCATCAGGTGTTTATTCACACAGTGAAGGTTCCCCTGACACTCACATCTTGCCTGAACAGTTACAGTTCTCTTGATCTCTCCTCGTATATCACATCCTCCAATCCTTTAATCATTGTTCCTCGTCATTGGATTCACTTCAATGTCTTTCTGATGACTGGGCACTTTTTNAAATAGCAGATTGCAGATTGTTATAGTAAAATGATACTTATACTAAACAGTAGGTCGAGAGAAAATAAAATAATATTTATTTCTCATTATACTATTAATTTTCCTTCAGACAGTCCTCTGACTAAAATTGCCAAGGGCTGCAAAATTATATTAGCCATAAAAGTAATTCTCACTGAAACATAGCCTTTAAGTTGTTCCTGACAAAATCAGTTTATCTTTCTCTCATTAACATGTTTTAACTTTTGGCCCTGAAGACGTTAGGCAGTTGGACCTTTGAAATTTCAAGGGAACTATCCTATCCTATCCTACTTTGGAAATAATATTCTGAGTACATAAGACAGAAATATTTTTAGCATCTCATAGTATCTTGTTGTTGCTGTTTTTACTATAAATATTAAGTTACAAGTTGAATATCATAATTGTTGCAGTTTAATCTGGTAGGTGGCTAAACACAGCAGATCCTTTTCCTCACTCCACTGTCTCCCAGTGGGATGGAGGACAGAATCACAAAAGAAAAGATAAAGAAGTAAAATGTGTAGATTGAGATAAAAACTGTTTACTAAGACAGTAATGGAAGTGAGAAATAAAAACATGCATAATATTATATAAAATAATTACAATATAACAATATATATACAAATGCTTACACAAGTGAAGAACAACAAGGTGAAGAAATTTTATGACACCTTAAGCAGATAAAATTAAACATGTTTTGTGTGTTGGAAATATTTCTGAGATTTTTTTTTTTGCCCGGAGAGTTTGTGGATGCCTCTTCCCTGGAGGCGTTCAAGGTAAGGGTGAATGCGGCCCTTGGTAACCTGATCTAGTATTTGATTTAGTGGTTGAGAACCCTGCCAGTGACAGGGAGCTAGAACTAGATGATATTTGAAGTCCCTTCCAACCAAAGCCATTCTATGATTTTGTAATATTCATGGATATGTAAGTTCTACAGGTGAAAATATTATTTTAAGATCAGCTCTTGCATCTCTGTATATTGTTCTTAACACCATTCAGAAAAATCACCA
This sequence comes from Pavo muticus, assembly GCA_016647715.1. Classification (NCBI taxonomy): domain Eukaryota; kingdom Metazoa; phylum Chordata; class Aves; order Galliformes; family Phasianidae; genus Pavo; species Pavo muticus. The sequence goes on from JACDJE010000436.1 coordinate 282,165, forward strand.
CAGTTTTGCATTTCATTTTTCCATAGGACTGCCAGTGTTTAAGCTGTTTAGGTACCGGTCTCACTAAGCAACTAACCCTTGCAAGTTCTTGCTGTAGCAACATATACAGCTGACCAAGAAAAAACAGAGTGTTTTCCTTTTAAAAATCTGAACCTGAAATCAAGATGCTATTCCAAGTAGCTATTCTGAAATGGAAAATATGTATTTCAACTAGACAATCACAGGATTCAGAGAGACTGAAAAGAATGAAAATCGGTGTCCTTCCTAAACTTGGAAGAAGAAAAAGAATCTATAAGCCTGAATCATTCTTTTTTTTCCCTCTGTACTTACTATTTTTTCATATTTTATGGTAACGTCCTACACAAGGGTGTATATCACCTAGAGCCATCATGAATTTGTCAACACAAACCGTGTCAAACCAATCTAAATTTCTCCTATGACACAGGAACAGGCCTTGTGGCTAGAGACAAAAAAAGTTGTCATATTTTGAATCTGGTGGAGTTTTTGATGCTGTCTCACATGACATTCTCTTAATCAAGTTCAGAAAATATGATCTCGTGGAACTTCCTATAACAGATATAAAAATTATTCCAAAAAGATAATAATACCAGTGATTTGCTAGCACAATCTAAAGAATGACTAAACTAAAAACCTACATACACAGCCACAGAATATTATTGCAAGTAGCCTGATTATGCAGGAAATAGTGAATTTATTAAATTTTCAGACTATTTCAACCTGAGATTCTGTAAGAGTAACCTAAAATTTCATTCAATAATTCATTTTTCCTATAAATCTTCTATGCTATATAATGTAATATAGATACTGCAATAAAGAGTGATAAGGTTGCATATTACAATCAAATAACAGATAAATCTCTAACCTATTTACTTCATCCGTACTTCAGAATTATGTAATATCAGTTTTAAACATATTTTTAAATAAATATATTTTAATTGCACATGTTAGATATAATACTTTGTACAATATTCAAAGTAAATATGTACAATTGGAAAAGAACAAGTCCAGGAAGAAAGCTGGGTCGCCAGGCAAGTCATAATCTGGTCATCTGTCTATTACAGAGTATCCATCATAGAGATATATATCCCTAGATTTATTGTTAGCATAATTCCTGATTATTTTTTTTTTCAGCTTAGACTGAAGTCATCATGGACAAGCCTGCCAAGAGCATGGCTCCCTCTGCCCTACCTACTTATCATGTTCTGGACAGCTTTGTGTTCTCAAATTCCCACAGGGCTGCCTCTTATACTTTGACTCTGAACATGCAACTCCTCCAATTGCAGCACAATTTTGATGGGCTACGATACAATTCTAACCTTATTTCAGACATATTCGGAAAGGTAATAGTAAGGGAAAAAAAAGTAAAATAAAATAAAATAAAATACTTAGTACCACAAGATATCACAGGGAACATAGATATTACCTAGCATGAATATATTTAAAGTGGATATAGATGGTCTCTGCCACATGACATTGAGAAAACTTCCTGAAGCCCTACTCATAAAAACAGCTTCAGTGTACAAATAGCATTAAAGATTTTTGGAAGGACGCATATAAACAGAGAGTACAGTGTTAACTTGGCACGCTACAATGAGACAATTCGATTACAGTCAAACATATATTAAGTTATATGCAGAATCCATTCCCAAGGCTGCATGTTTTCTGTGTTCAGGTTAACTGGTAAGGAATCTCAGTAAAAAGAATTTAAAAAAAGCAACAGCATACAGGGAGAGAGAATTTGGCCCGTTTTCTTTTTATTCAGCCTAGAAGAATAGATTCTGGGAAAAGGTTGATACTGTTATATTATAATCTGTTTAGACATTGTTGTCAAACGTTAGCTTAATAAAGGTATGGAGAAAATACAGTACACAATTACAGAATTGATTTATTTGTTTACATAAGAATGATTATCTGTGGAAAATTTAAGACAAAAGTAGATTTTTTTCTCTAGGACTCGATGTGCTTTCAGTAATGAATTTGCGCTGTATGCATAATAGTGCATCAATTAAACTGATACATGAATTTTCAGGGGGATGCGGGTAAGTTTTCCTCATCTTAAAAACACATAATTCACAGAAGAAGAAGGAAAGCAAAAGTAAAACAGTAGGAAATCAAAATATTAAAGAGCATGTCACTTATACTAACATCCTGTGTCTACCTTCACAAATCAGCAAATGGTAGATTTGAGGTATAATTATTCTAGTTCCTGGCAACAAGAAAAATATAGTAATGCACTTGCGCATTTTTCTAAGATGGTAGTTTTTATGCTTTCTAAAGTGTTCTCATCTTATCCTGTATTGGATAGCATGGAAAAGTGCCACTTGCTTTTCTTCCTTGGCTAAGAACAGCCTAAACAAAAATTGTTTAGTAATTTATCATACATCGTTTGTTTGATTAATAAAACAAAAGTTATAAGAAATACAATAGAAAGAAAAGATAAAAAATAAACATTTGAGCTTTTCCCCCATTTAAATTCATATTCTGTCAGAATGATTGAAATATTTCTAAGTTAATATTTCCTTTAATACATGATATTCACACATAATGGAGAGAGGAAAAGGAGGCATCAGCTTTTTTTTTCTAATTTATCTCTGGTTCACCTAAGAGGCCATGTACTATTGAAAATATGTTTCTGTGAAACAGTCATTTGCCTCTCTAGAATTCAAAATCCTTTCCTGTAACCAGGCACACAGTATGGATTGCCTGAATTCAAATAAAAAAGAGTGGGATAACATAAAAGCCTGAAGTACTTTTAATCTGAATCACCATTTCAGGAAAGCATATATCCCGTCTCCGTTTTGGGGGGTAATCCTGACATGAACTTACATTCTTTGCTTATCCTAACATTCACTGTTCTCGTATCTCCACTCGGATGTTCTTGGCAACTATCTTGTGTTCATGACCCCAGGAATATAGACAGTTCTAAAACCAGAACTCAATCAGGCAACACATTTACAGTCTGGATCAGACTAAGCAGATTAGATGTCTGCCCCTTTACGGGGACTATTATAGACAAACAACACCAATAGTAATTACTGCCAATTAATTTTAATCTAGATTCAATAATTTCTGCCTAAACAGCAAGTGTCTATTTTTGGACAAGGAATTTTTAGGGAAGTATCCAATGTACATTATATAGACTAAAACACTTTTTGCCTTTGTTTTCATATTTCAGGGTAATGTAATCAGGCAATTTAGATTCAGTGCAATCAGAATGCAGTGAAAGTTTAGAAGTGTATTCGGGAAGAATGACTGAAGGAATCAAAATCTTGTCAGAGAAGCTTAGATACGCTACAATCAGGCATGCGCATAGCACATAGAATCATAGAATCATAGAATCACAAGGTTGGAAACGACCTGCAAGATCATCTAGTCCAACCGTCCTCCCATTACCATTGCTACCACAAACTACTAGACCGTATCTCGTAGCTCCTCATCCAGGCGCCTCTTGAACACTGCCAGGGACGGCGACTCCACCACCTCCCTGGGCAGGCCATTCCAGTGCCTGACCACTCTCTGAGAGAAGAAGTTTTTCCTCATGTCTAACCTAAACCTCCTCTGGTACAACTTGTCGCCATTTCCTTGAGTCCTATTTGTTGCCTGGGAGAAGAGGCCAAACCCCTCCTCATTACAACCTCCCCTCAGGAAGTTGTAGAGTGCAGTAAGTTCTCCTCTGATCCTCCTCTTCTCCAGACTGAACAATCCCAGCTCCCTCAGCCGCTCCTCATAAGACTTGTGCCCCAGACCCCTCACCAGTTTCATTGACCTTCTCTTGACGCGCTCCAGGGCCTCAATGTCTTTCTTGTAGTGAGAGGACCAAAACTGTACACAGTACTTGAGGTGCAGCCTCACCAGTGCTGAGTACAGGGGGATGATTACCTCCCTGCTCCTGCTGGCCACACTATTTCTAATGCAGGCCAGGATGCCATTGGCCCTCTTGGCCACCTGGGCACACTGTTGGCTCATGTTCAGCCAAGTATCAACCAACACCCCCAGGTCCCTTTCCTCTTCACAATCATCCAGCCACTCATCCCCAAGCCTATAGCACTGCATGGGGTTGTTGTGGCCAAAGTGCAGGACCTGGCACTTGGCCTTGTTGAACCTCATCCCATTCACCTCAGCCCAGCGATCCAGCTTATCTAGATCCCTCCTGAAGGGCCTCCCTACCCTCAGGCAGATCAACACTTCCTCCCAGCTTGGTGTCATCTGCAAACTTACTGAGGATACACTCAATTCCCTCATCTAGGTCGTCAATAAAGATATTAAACAAGATGGGCCCCAGTACTGACCCCTGGGGGACACTACTTGAAACGGGTCGCCCGCTGGATTTAACTGCATTAACCACTACCCTTTGGGCACGGCCCTCTAGCCAGTTCCTTACCCAAAGAAGGGTATTCCTGTCCAGCCCACGGGCAGCCAGTTTCCCCAGGAGAATACTGTGAGAAACTGTGTCAAAGGCTTTGCTGAATTCTAGGTAGACTGCATCGACAGCCTTTCCTTTGTCTACCAGTCTGGTCACCCAGTCGTAGAAGGAGATGAGGTTGGTCAAGCATGGCCTGCCTTTCATGAACCCGTGCTGGCTGGGCCTGATCCCCTGGACACCATGGACGTGCCATGTGATCTCACCCAAGATAATTTGCTCCATAACTTTCCCTGGTACTGAGGTCAGACTGACAGGCCTGTAGTTCTCCGGGTCCTCCTTACAGCCCTTCTTGTAGATGGGAGTCACATTGGCAAGCCTCCAGTCCTCTGGGACCTCTCCAGATAACCAGGAGCACTGGTAGATGGCGAAGTGTGGCTCAGCAATCACCCCCACCAGCTCCCTCAGCACCCAAGGATGTAGCCCATCTGGTCCCATGGACTTGTGACAGTCCAGATGGAGGAGGAGCTCTCTAACTGTCTCCACCTGAATCACCAGGGGTGCATTCTGTGTATCATCCCAGACTTCCAGATCAGGGCATAAAGTGCCCTGAGGATAACTGATCTGGCTATTAAAGGCAGATGTAAAGAAGGTGTNTAACTATTTTTTCAGGAAATTTTTTTTTTTTTTTTTTTTAAATTCAGAACACTTTGTAAGACAAGTCTCTATGAAGAAGGTTAACTATTTTTTCAGGAAATTCAAACAACTCCTCTTCCTCAAGGATTTCAAAACTTTCTATAGGTAATGCTGATGAACAGAAAAGGGGCAAGGAATGACCTGCCCCCAACAATTCCCATCCATTTTAAATGGAGTGGACACTGTTTTGCTTCTTTAAGAAATTATATCAATGGATGTCTTCATGAGATAATGATAGCTCATCATAGGAAAACAGATTAAAAAAAACACACAGCCTCAAACAGATTAATAGAAAAAGAGCTGGAGGGCACCGAGATCCTTATTATATTTATTATCAAAAAATAAAATAATGTAAAAATAATGCAGATTTAGTTGGATTCCATTTTAAATTCTAGATAATATCTAGAATTAGACATTCCTATGTTGAGGAATATTTAATAAAAAAATTCTTCTGTATGTGGGACCTGAGATTTCCATTGTGTTGCAGGAAAGCAGACACTTGGTATTTCCTGGAATCAGAGAAACCTGATTCCACACTTATCTTCTCCCTGTTAAACAAACAAAGAAAAATACCCATAATAAATAGGTGGTTTTTAAAAAATTGATTTGTTTTTTATTATTTTCATGAGCACAAATTTCACAAAAGTAGTTTCAGTTAGATTGGGAGGATGGTTCTTTTTCCAGAAATAAGGAGAATTAGTTAAAAAAAAAAACATCTTAAGTTTAGAGTGGCTTTATATTTTTACTTTGGGTTCTTATACATGCAGTTCTTACATGTATAATTGATACCAATATCTCCAAAGAACAAAAGATGTAATTTGTTTGTTTTTCATTGCTGAATTAAATACTATAAATGCACTAGTAAAACTTTTAATTCTATGTCTGTGATAATTAAAATGCTATTCTCAGATTGTTATAAAATCAATATGCTTTGCTGTTTACTATAGCATTTGTGCCAGGATTTGAAAACTGCTGTATGCGTTTACTCCATTTTTATACCATCATTTAATGAAGCAACAAATCGGTTAGACATTTTGATACCATATAATGACAATACCTTTTCTCTTTCTCGTTTTATTTAAATAAAATTTGGAGATACATCCATTATTAGAAAAAGGAATCAGACACTACTGTTGTGGTCAATGTATCAAGGTTTCCATTGAATTCAAGGGTGCAAGATGAAATCACTACATCACTTCAGAGTACATATATGCATGTGTTTACATTTGTATGGTGCTATCATCTCAGACATAAAGGTACTTTTTCAGAGGTTTCCACTGTCAGCATTCTTAGCAACAATTGCTTTAAGTGTTCCCATTTACAACCCCCCCAAAAAATACATTTATATGTAGTACTGAAGAAAAGAGATCCTGATATACATTTCAGCACGTTTTTAAATCCTCTGACTGAAACTCACAATCCTTTTACCAGCTTAGAACACTGATAGTAATTCTATTACCACTGCAATAGCCATCCCTCTCTAATTCTCCAGACACAATTACTGTGCACCATGCAAGATGAATACAAATTAACAGAACGAAAAAAACACTGTGGAAAGGAGAAAATCAGTACAGGCTGAGTTGTTCCTGCAGGGGATGCTCTTGTACTCTTCAGTTTGGTTGAATAAGTTTCCATGAACTGTTAAAAATAACAGGAAGAAAAAAAAAAA